>JAKCPI010003370.1:0-34093 GCA_023213315.1 Euborellia annulipes
TATGATGTTAACAACCAATAAAAACTCATTTAAACTTAAATAAAACCAAAATCCTTTTTTTTTTTTTTTAAATGAAAAATGAATTCGTAGATGTCAAAATTTAATTTTTTGATATTATTCCTGATAATGAAGATGAACATCAAAGCGATTTCGATATTAAGTCAATTTCATTATAACTTTGATTTACTGTTGCCATGTTCACTTCCATTCAGGAATTAATTGATGAGAAAATTTTGTTATCACTTTGTATTTGAATTTTAAAATATTAATACTATTTAAAATTTATTAATGTAATTTTGATAAAAAGTTTCTAAGCTATTTAGTATTAAAAATATAACCATAAAAGAACTTTAATAATATCTTCGTTTTAATTTTTGAATTATAACCTAAAATTATTTTATTTATTATCAAGAGACTTTGAAGCCTTTTTGCAAATTGCAAATTGGACTTAGAGAATTTTGCAAAAATAATTTTCTATATTTTATTGTTTTTCTCTAAATTAGTCGTATTTTTAGAGATAATTTATGAATATCTGCCATAATTACAGTATTTACTTGCACAATTGACATAAAAAATGATATATAATCTAATCAAAACAATTTAAATCAGAAAAACTTTAATGTTGATTTTCTCAAAACTCGATGTTTGGTCTTTGACACACCATTGCATAACAGGGTCCAATTAAGGTATTTGAAAAATGTTGTCTCTCTGAGCAAATATTCATGCATCTGTGTGTTGGTTGCATGACTTAAATGCCCTTGGTCTCGAAGATTTAGAGTTGTTTTCTCTCACCGATAGAGTGTACTGCTAGAGCGGATTCTTTTGGTTGTTACAGATAGTATAATAAAATATCTGAAGAACGAAAGAAGCTACAAGATAGACACCCCTCTGGCATGCAATACGAAACTTTTAAATAAAATCGTCCAAGTACTGTCGTACTTTTTCAGTTTTTTTCCGATTTTTTCAAAAAGAATTTTGCTTAAAATTCATTTATTTTTAGATTCTCTTTAAAATACATATTCTCATTTTGTTATCAAAATTGTTCGAAGCACACTTTATTTTTGTTCTTCATACTAAACAGGGCATGGTAACAAAATAAATATCTTTTTGATGCTCATAAATTTAAATCTTGAGTTGGTGGAAACTAAATATTAATATATTTCGCCACGTACGTTTTGGCTCCTATCTTGCAACCTTCTTCAGGAAATTATTTAGATTTTATTTTCATTAAAATTGAAATGTTTTTTTAACAAATAATAAATTATCGTTGTTCTTTTTTTTTAATGAGATTTCTTCATCAGAGAGCCTCCTTCTTTTATTTCTTTTCCTTTCTCTCTCTCTTCTCCTTGATTTCTAATAAATTTGATTCCAAAAACATGGCACATGTCAGAGACTTTTGTGATCGTCCAACGTACTCACAGAAACGCTGGCATATTCTTCACATTGTTTTAAATAAGTAAATATATAACTTTGTAATTGCCAAGTTATAGGCTAGATTTACTTGCAAGGGATATAAAAAAACGTTCTTTTAAAGCAATGAGACAAGCACGCCCTTTACTCCAGACATGGCCCCCTTCTTCATACAGCCTATATGTTTTTTTATTAGATTAATTAACAAGTGCGAAGGGGATTCCTAGTAAGCTGGTAAATATTTATTATTAATTGAAAATAGCGACAGTTGATTAAGGAAAGGCCAGGGACCGCCACAGGCGGGTGGTGCTGGTAGTTGCTACTTAATTACAAAAGATTTGAAAAAATAAATAATTTATCACCCTCTACGGACCATATTTCAATATCTTCACTTAATGTATCCACCAAAGGCGAGTTGCCAGACTTTCTTTTGCAAACAAAATTATAAACAATATAAGAACATTAATTTCTATAAGCTCTCTTAGATTTGATTAATAATTCGAACATTGATTAAACTCTCTTTCTGTTTCCCTGAATGTGGTTAATCATTCAGGTTATAATGAATGATAAGAGCTTTCTGTTTATATTTAGATAACACACACGCACACACTTGGATACTGGAAAAATGTAGTGCGTCATTATTCTGTTAGCTTTTTAGTAGATCTTTTAGATTTTAGTTAATTTTTAATAAAAATTCTAAAAAATTTGGCGTGACTGGCCGTACAGCACACGACTTTCTTTTACCTTTGGTGAAAGTTGTGTTCTGTGCTTGTCACACCAGATTATTCCCCTCTGTCCCTCCCCCGGAACTCGAACCAGGACTTCCCGATTTCATCTTCGGTTCTATAGTGGTTCCACCAGTTTTTTATTTTTATTTTGTTAATATGCTTATAAAAAAACAATTAATTTTTTTGTTAACTATTAATTAAATAGCTAAATGAGTGCTGAGTGTCTAGACAACAGAGAGACAGACAGACAGACAGAACGAGTCTCACGATTTCTCTTCTAACCTCATCCTCAAGTTAAAACAATCCTCTCTCTCCATAGCAGCAGCAATGATTACCGTTTGAGGAATTTGTTTATAATACTTTCTTACTAAATAGAGTTAAGAATCAATCAGACCATCGAAAAGATCAAATTTGAAAAAAATTAGTAAACTTATTGTTAGATTTAATTATCATTTTTCCTTTATAAGGCGTTAATTCCGTGATTAACTGACGGATTTTTATGGGATTTTTAACTTTAGACCTCAACCGTAGATTGGTTGGGCAGCTAAAGTTAATGTAATTGTAAAAAAAACATCGAAATTGAACTGAAGCTGCTAAAATGCGTTTTGAGGTCTCCTGAATCCATTTAAGTACTTTTTGGAATGATGTCTGTGTGTGTGTCTGTGTGTGTGTGTATATGTCTGTGGTAATTTTTTTTCGTCAACGAAAACTCAAAAACAATTTGTTTAATTGTTTTGTTGCACACATAAACTAGGGGTAGAGGCCAAGAACTGAAAAGCTTTTGGTAAACATCAGACTAGAAGGGGGCTCTAGGGGGAGGGGGGCAATATTTTTTTTCTTGAATAGTGGGTGGGCAAAGTTGTGCGCTCGACTTTTTTTTTATTTTCTTTTCGGCAACTGAGGCCATTTAAGACTTTTAACGATACTCATGCCGGGTTGCAAGAAAACAGTTCTGTAAACATTTAAAAGTCTGTTAGTAAACATCGCTTTGGGCTTTAAAATTATAGGCTGTTGCTAAAGCAACTTTAAAGGAACGGTTAACTATTCCCTACTGTTAAGATATATAGATAGATGCAAAACGATTGGGCCCCCGAAAATGACAGCTTTCTATGTAGTTGGCCATTTGACCGCAAGGGCGCATTGTCAAATTGTATCATTTATAATAGTACCAAAATTATAAAATGAATAAAAATAGTAATTATATTTGTATTCTTTCAATTTTAATTGTTAATATTAGGTTACAAAACAAAAAATGTTTAAATATTTAAATATCGTAAAATAAAAATAATAAATACGTTGGTTGCTTTGACTGTCAGATGTTAAATTATAAAGAAACTGGGAATATACTATAACCTCACTTTTTCTCTTCATCGAATGAATATCTATAATAATTAATAATATCGCTTAATACGTTTCAGAAACTAAAGAAAACTCAATTAAATTAATGCATTTATATATTACCTCTCTAGAGTGATAATATAGTCACCAAATTCTTATTTATTTCAATGAAACTAATCAGGTTAGTGGATACTTTATAGTTTTAAGGTCCGAATTTCAGCATTTAGTTTATTGACAGCTTTTACGAACCAATCACCTTTAAATACGTTCTTGCAACCCAAAATTATTTAGCGGAAGGTTTAAACGACAAAAAGCGTTTAACGAACCGTTAAATACGTTCTTGCAACCTGCCATCAGTATGTTTAATATATCAATTGGGAGTCCAGGCATTTTTATTTAAGTCATTTGGTGCGCTCGGGGTGTGTGTGTTCAATTTTAAGCATGAAGGAATTAAGCTATGAGTCTGAAATTTTATATATAAGTTAAACACCCCCCAGAAGCATGAAAATAAGCTTTTAATCAAAACTCTCTTCTACTCCATAGGAAAGATAGGCGAAATGGTTGCCATGGTAACAAAATATAAATATTTTCCCATAATTATAAATATTACATCTTGAATTCTAATATATCGGTGGAAACGAAAACGAAAATTTTTTTTCCAATTCTTATGAAATTTTGTATTTATTTACGATTCTATATTGTGTATAAAATGTCCAAATATGAGATTAAAATTTTGAAAAATAACCATAGTTTATTTCAAGCAGTCAACATTTAAAATGCAAGTTTGAAACTAAGGTGCTATGGGAAACTAAATAAATGTCGACACAAAAAATCTGGCGTGACAAGCACAGAACACAACTTACAATTACCGAAGGTAAGAGAAATTTGTGTGCTGTGCTCCAGTCACAACAGATTTTTTAATGTTTAGAGGATTTACGAGAGTAATATGATCCTCCCATGACTGGGTTCCTGAAGAAGATGGTACATAAACGCAAAGGGCTGACCATGCTCATGGCGCACACACCACTTCATAATAGCTATAAGAAATTTATGTTTTATTATATAAGTGCTGAACATGACTTTATGAGGATAGAATCGTGAAGATGCTCCTAAATGGTGTACTAACACGTTGGTCCTGTTTGAAAATAAAAAATAAAATAATCTCTAGCTGGCTTTAGGGAGAAAAGGACTTTGAAGAAGGGAGGGCGGAGGGCGGAGGGTCCAGGAGGCGAAATTATAGTGAATTATTTATTCATGAGTTTGTTGGCGTGATTGAGTAACTCCTCACTGCCCGCCCACTGATTTATTTCCCAAAATTGTTTAATGCAAATCTCGTTTTGTCTTTGTTTGCAAAATAAAGAAATGACACACACCCAGAATTCCTTTCCAAGGTTACAACATTTCAATTTAATAATAAGCTTAATATTTAATAAAATTTGTTATTGTTTCTTATCAAATAATATTTACTTTATGCATTCTTTTCTTTCTTTTTAGAAAATCTTTTATTGATTTTGTTGATAAAGTGCGTTTTTTTTTTTTAATTTTATTATATCAACGTCGAAATTTTGTTGGAAATACACGTTTTGAGAGCCCTTGAATCTCGCAACATGGTCTGTGGACAAAATACCTCAAGAACGAAAAGAGCTAGGAGATTGAAATTTATATTTAAGTTAGGTACCCCCTAGGACGTGACATGAAGCTTTTAACACGTTGACGCTCATTTTACTTTCTCTTACCTATGTATATATGTAATATATATATAGAGAGAAAGTATTGGATTCATGTCAAAAATTCGATGTCGAGATTTTGATGGATCTTCACGTTTTGAGGTCCCTTGAATCCAAAAAAGTGGTTTTCGCGACATGGTCTGTCTGTCTGTCTGTCTGTCTGTGTGTCTGTCTGTCTGTGTGTCTGTCTGTCTGTGTGTGTGTCTGTGAACAAAATATCTCAAGAACGAAAAGAGCTAGGAAGTTGAAATTTTATATTTAAGTTAGGCACCCCCATGGGACGTGACACGAAGCTTTTGACCAAAATCGACCAAAGAGTACTAGCACTTTACTGATGCACTTTTTCAGTTTTTTTCGATTTTCTCAAAATTTGCTCCAACGATTTTTTTTAAAATTCAAAAATCAATTATTTTTTAGATTCTCTATAAAATGTATATTCTCATTTTGTGATTGAAATCTTCTGAAGACCACTTTACTCTTGTACTCCATAGAAAAGATAGGAGAAATGGTTGCCATGGTATCAAAATATAAACATTTTGCCATACTTATAAATTTTACATCTTGAAAATCGAATGTACCGTACTGTCGGAAACTAAATACATGTCGACACAAAAAATCTGGTGTGACAAGCACAGAACACAACTTTCGATTACCGAAGGTAAGAGAAAGTTGTGTGCTGTGCGCCAGTCACACCAGATTTTTTATATTAGTGAGCACAATATTTTATCTTGCATAATTAGTTAGTTTTGGGGGATTTTTACCCAGATATCACATTCACAAAGTCAGATTATATTATTATTTAACTAATATTCTAAAAAATATGAAGGACGTCTATGGCCGTCATTTGTCTATCAAAAGAAGCGGAGCTCTCAAAGACAAACGACTTCCATAGACGTCCATCAAATTTGCAATGCATCTATATGGATTTAAAACTAATTTTTCATAATTTTTAACAAAAAGCAATAAATATTTTTATTAACATAAAATTTGATTTGAAATATAATATAATTAGACAATTAAACTTTTATCAAAAGCATTTTGCGACAAATGGATGTTTTTCCGGACTATACATTTTTTTACGCCTTAAATTTTCTGGTGGAGGAATTTTTTCAAAAAAATGTTAGATGCAACGACTCCTAACTTTTATTTTGTGATTAATGAAATAAAATTAATTAATAATTTATTTTTTTGAGAAATACATTATCAATAATTCTATGCAATATGTCATTATATTTATTAAGTATAAAATTCCAATGATTTTTTTATTTATTCATTAAAATTAATTATTACAATTATTTTTAATGAAGAATTTAAAAGAAAATAAATTTAAAATCAATATTTGCTTTATCTGCATTCATTTATAATAATTATTATTATCTAAGACGTCTATAGACGTCATTTGCACTTATATCAACGAGAACTGGACGTCTATAGACGTCAAAAGCGTCAACCTGTTAAACAAAATCGGCCAAAGAGTTTACTTTACTGACGTAAGCTACTTTTTCATTTTTTTTTTTCTCAAAAGTTTCCTCTAAAGATTTTAATTAAAATTAATAGAAATCAATTATATTTTAGATGCTCTTTAAATTGTATATTCTCATTTTGCTCTCAAAATTGAAAGGGTCGTAGTCGGCTGCAGATAGTGCTAACCCTCAATTATGACGAACCAACCGTTAAGGAGTTACAGGTGTTAATAGGCGATGAACTTTGACTGCTGGACACTATCGACACAAAAAGTCTGGTGTGATAGCACAGAACACAACTTTCAATTAGCGAAGTTAAGAGAAGTTGTGTGCAGAGCTACGCTAAATTTTAAAAAAAATTACCTGTACATGAGATGGGAGCTCAATATTAATCCGAGGTCTCTACTTTTCTGGCCCGCAGATAAATATCTTCAGTTTCTGCTTTGCATTTTCAATATACTATTTAAAAGAACATTAATGATGATACTAGAATAAAAATATTATCTAACACAACAAAAGAGTATTTTGCAAATCAAAAGAGCTGCTGCTCGCTCTTTGCTGAATATATTTTCATATTTTAACGAGATAAGCTTCAAAAGACAAAAAGGTGTGTCGTTAGAAGAAGAAAAAAAAACAAAAGGATTTTTTTTAAAGCTTCTCCAAGGTAAGAATGATGGCCAGCCTTGGTTCGCTTGTTCCAACACGCAGATATTTAGACTCGTGATCTTCTCTTGACAATTGATCTAACCTAACAAAGGCCACTCAGAATTCATTCATTAGTTTTATCAATTTCGTTAGCCCTAGTTCGGAAAGGCTGGAGATCCTGGGTTCAATTCCATGGCGCTTGGCCCACTAACACAAAAGTTAACTAGATTTTATGCTAAGATTTAAACTTTCGACCATTGGTTCTCGTTGAAACATTTTGTAAATTAAAATTAAATATACAAATTAAACACTAGGTTATTTGTTTCAAAAGTTTTATTAATTAAAAATTAACACTTGATACGTATTTCGACAATTTCTTGTCATCATCAGAAGTGATTACATTCTAATACATGAAAGTAGATACAGCATATACTATATATATATACACTATATAGTATATATATACACTATATAGTATATGCTGTATCTACTTTCATGTATTAGAATGTAATCACTTCTGATGATGACAAGAAATTGTCGAAATACGTATCAAGTGTTAATTTTTAATTAATAAAACCTTTGAAACAAATAACCTAGTGTTTAATTTGTATATTTATTTTAAGATTTTATGGTATAAATACATATTTGTATTAGAATTTATACCATTAAACATAATACCTAGTGTTTTTAATTATTTAAATTGGTGGATTGAGTATCATTGCATATATTGATCATCACCTGATTGATTTATATAATGTTTGAACGGTTATCAGATTAAAATTTATTATAAGAGAAAGTAAAAATGCAACAGATATTATCCCCTCCCCCCCCAGTATTTATTTTTCTTATCAGAGAGTAGAGAGATGATAACAAACTGAAAGAGTCCCTTCTAGCTATGCACTCGAATCAGCAAATCGGTGCTCCATGTTGCATAAACAAAGGGCGCATCAGCTTCATCGAAGCTCTCAAGAAGCGAAACGTTGAGACCTGATGAAGGTCATCTAAGGACCTCCTTCCCTTCCCCTTAAATTCCATTCCTCAAGCAAAATCAGGAGTCTCAAGGTCATCTTCTTCCCATCCTTTTTTTTTCTATCAAGGACGGACGAAAAAAGGCAGATGTCTTCTGCTTCTCTCTTAACAAGGAAATTCAAATTTATTGTTTATATTTAAATTCGCCCCCTCTAGCCACGTGACTCAGACATCCTCCTGCTGGAAAAATTAATTCAATTCCGAGAAATTTTATTTGATAAATCAATAGGGCTCGTGAAATGGCCATTATCACATTTATTATTCGGATGAATCATTCTTTGTTACTTACACGTACAGTACGTACACTGAGTTAAGGAAGTATTGCACCCGTCGAAAAATTCCTCCTCGACATTTTGATGATTCTCAATGAGTTAAAAAAAAAAAACATTTTTCGAATTAAGTCTGTGTATGTGTCTCGAGACATATCTGAAGTTTCTTTTTTTCAGCAAGTTTTTGGTTCAATTATTGGCTTTGCCTCTATCCAGGGGGGCATGCCCCCCTGGGCCCCCGCCAGCTGGCTCGGACCCGCCTGCGGCGAAACCTCGCCTTTTTATATTCATTATAAAAAGAAAATTATTATTACTACTATTCCAATCCAGTGCCTCCTTGAGGATTTGTTTACATTCATAGAATACACAAATGCAAAGATCTCCTTAAATATTTCTCTATACATTTCCTATGGGAGAAATCGTAATTTTAGGAATTATTAACTCAAAAAGTTATAGGAATTTCGGGACGCGAGTATTTTTCCTGGACTCTCCATAACGTCCTTTATAAGACTACAAAATTTCGTTTCAAAAATTCCTACGGGAAGTTGGTCAAACAGAGCGTGGCAGACGGGCAGACGGACACACCGCTATTATATATAATATATAGATTATATATCAAGATAAATAAAAAAAGGAACCAAGAAGACGCAGTCAGTGATTTTTCTTCTAACGTCTAACGTTTCGGTCCGACATTTGAACTATCATCAGAGCTGGGAACCGAAACGTCAGCCGCTAACAAAGAAAATTCGCTGTCGGCTTCTTATTTTATTAACACATTGATTTAATAAGGCAAATTAAAACTTGTTTGTTTGTCCTATATGCATTCCTAAACTACTGAACGGATTTTTTTAAATGGTAAAGATTAGGGTATGATTAATTCAAATTAGGGGATACCCCCTCCTGCTTAGAGACGGGCAAAGGTCATATATATGGCGGGGGAGGAAGTCTCAAGATTCGCATATATACAAAATCTCGAAATATTGACACGATAAATACAAAATCAAAATGATAGGATAGCAAACGGGGGGGGGGGGGGGATTTAAGGACCACTATCCCATGAATGACGATAGGCAGCAGTCGGATTTGATAGAGAAATTATAAAAGAAGCTGAAATTATTATCAGAGAAAAAATTGTAAAATTTTTGTTTTTGTGGGGGTTTTTGAGGAGAGGATAAATAAAGTATTGGGATTAAATTTAAACTGGTCAATGATAAAATTAGGAAAATTAAAAGTAAAAACACAAGGTGATATGTTATTTATTGGGTATAGACACTTGCAGGGGCGCCGGAACGAATTTGAATCAGGGGGGGGCAACAAATTTTTTTTTAGAAAATTAAAATAATTTACTATGTTCAAATAGTATAAAACAAAAACAAATCTACTATAAAACTTTAAAAATTTTAAATAAAATCACAATTTTAATAAAATTAAAATTTTAAAAAATTTGGTAGTGATTTTATCAAAAATTTTTGGAAAAAAAAAATGAATTTCTTGCTCTTTTAATTTTTTTTAATTTAGAAGATTTTATTTTTCAAAAGTAAAAATATATCATTTTTAAAAATAAATGAAATAAAAGAAGAAATTTTGCCCCCCTCTGTCCCCCCCTATAGGATGCCAGGGGGGAATGTACCCTTGCCCCCCCCCCCCAGTTCCGACGCCTATGAACACTTGGCATCATCTTCAGAAGGGATCCTTTCCCAAACTAAGCCTCGTTTTCTTTTTCCTCCCCTGTTTCAAATCATGCGACAAAATTATTTAACCAACGAGTATAATCCAGTCCTTGTAATAAATAATCCCTCTAAGGTTTATTTGAACGGAGATGAGACTCTAAATCTCGAGATAATAGCTCTGTATTTACATGTGATAGGCCTCTCTCTCTCTCTCTCTCTCTCTCTTCGACTCGTGTTCACGTCACGTTATCGTTTCGAACAGCTCCTCGTTTGCACTTTTTTCATGGATTGTTTTAAATTTTTAAAAAGGGAGAATTTACATGATGGGATAGAGAAAGTTGCACGTTGCACTCTCCAATGGAAATTTTTCTTTTAAGTGAGTTTTTGCTTATTTTAGGGGATAATAATGTATATTTGACAAATATTAAAGTTTTTGTCATAATATTTAAATAAGATTTTCGTATTTATAGCAAAGCATTTTTCAACTTTGGATATTTTAAAGTGATCTCTCGGATATGTAAGTTATTGCTCTCTTTACTTTAACCTATAAATATTAATGTGTCAAAAATTCGATTTTTGATGGAAATATACGTTTTCATAGTCTGAATTCAGCAAATGGCTTGTCTGCGTGTGTGTTTGTTTATTTATAATAATTATAATACATTTCTATTCAAGCCAAAAAAATATGAATCACCTCAAATAATTATTCTTGCCATGTAACTAAAAAAAAAAAACGTGATAAACTTAAATAGTAGGGGAAAGCACCGCCTCTGTGCTCTCTTATATGAATCTAAATTTTAAAAAAAGGCATCCAAATTGCAAAACTTTTCGCTTTTTTTTCGGGGTTTCCTCTGACTAAGCGTCATAGGAAGTAAATCTTTATAAAATACAATATACAAAAAATTATGCGTTAAATACTTTAAGAATTAATGCGTTATAAAGGAAACAATTAAAATTAAATCTCATTATTCTATAATTAATCATATAAATATTAAATTTTATTAATTTCGAACAAAGAATAGATGAAAACGATGACCAGTCCCGAGAGGGACTGATTTTTGGGGAGCAGAGAGGTGAAGGTCCTCTCACTCCCAAACATTGGGAACCGGCTTGTTGGCTCTCGAGCCAGATACCGGTTAATGGGTTTGGTGCGTGTCTGCGTGCACGATGTACCAGACGAAAACAACCGGGGAATGTTCTTTTTTTTAGATTATTGAGGGTTTTTATGCCGTGATTTAAGGCCCCTCAAATAAAAAAAAAAGACATTTCGAACAAACCTAATTGAATTATTTTTCACATTTTTGTCGTTTATTATAATGATAAAGAAAGAAGAGAAGAGGTTAATATATGAAATTATATACCCTCTACATCTCTTTGATCTAGTCTATAATAACAAAAAGAGAGGTTAACTTATCTTTCTCTTTTTTAATATCTAATTAAAAACAAATCTCACGATTTGTATTCGATAATTTTATTTTTGTTATTTATAAGAATAAATTTACTTAATTATTAATTATAATAACGTTGGCCTGAAGATGTCATCATACTAACAAAACGTTGATCAAAAGTTTTTTTTTAAAGAAATTTTGATTCTTACAGGGACTAACGACAGGTACCTCGTGTACCCAGCAAACCGGTGAAATTATTTATTTATTTATTTGTTTGTTTTTACTATTAATAATAAATAATTGTAGATTATACGATATTTTATTATTTCTCGTCTAATTTATTTTCTCTCTCTTTTGTTTGTAGGTGAAACCAACACCAAAAGTACATCAGACTGTAGCCGAGTACAATCGACGGAATTCCGGTGTCAAGACTGAACTCGCCTATATTTCACAGTGAGTCTTAAAAATATTGCTCCAAAAAATTAACGAAAAAAAAAAAAAAAAAAATTTTATATTAGACAATTTTATAATTGTATTTTGCACTTCCACTTTGTTAAATTATTTTTCAAAAGTTGTCTTTAGAAATATTAAATAAATAAAGTAAAATCCTAAGGGCATCACCAAATTTTAAACATAGTGTTACTTTTCTAAAAATGTTACTAAATTTTTACGCAATTTACTGTGTGACTCGAACCAAAATGAGTTTTTTTTTGTTGTTTGTTAGTTTGGAAATATTTTATCTAAAAATAATTGCTATTTTTTTATTATAACATATCGATCAATAAATCGTGTATATTATGAAATATTAAAAAAAAAATTCGCCCGAACAGGGACTTGAACCCTGGACCCTTAGATTAAAAGTCTAATGCTCTACCGACTGAGCTATCCAGGCTCTTGAAAAATAAATTTCTACATATTTCTTTCAAAATTACCTCGGTGTAAATAAATTTGGAATTTATCTATTAATCACACGACGTTTCTGAGACTAAAAGTCGCCTTGTTCAGGACAAATTTATAACAATCAATAATTGTTTGACGCGGCGACAGAGCGACAGTACATGTCATGTGTAAATGAATGAAAGGCGATTCGAGAGAAGCGACACAGACGCCGCGACGCTACCGTGACGTCACTGCCTCTTTGCTTTCGATCTGTCGCTGCCGCAGAGCGTTTTCAAACACTGTAACTCATAATATAATTTCGGAATATATTGAAATTTTAACTTCTAAAGGTTGGTACTAACTGGGAATTTTAAGAATATGTGTATTAGAGACGCTCTTAGTTAACACCGGGACTTATTGATCCATGTGTTATATACGATCCAAATAATTAGCCCACCGAAATTTAAAAATCAAATAGGCCTAGTATAAAATGATAAAAATAATCATCATTCATCATCAATTAATTATATTATATTAGACCTGAAGAAGACCTCCGAAACGTGTGTGATTAATAGATCAATTCCATGGTTTATTTACACCGAGGTAATTTTGAAAGAATTAATTCTTCAAGAGCCTGGATAGCCCAGTCGGTAGAGCATTAGACTTTTAATCAAAGGGTCCAGGGTTCAAGTCCCTGTTCGGGCGATTTTTTTTTTTAATTTCTTAATATATAAATCTACTTAATTAAGAAACTAAATACAACCATTTTAATTTATTTTGCTATTTAGTAATTTCTAAAGGTAAGGGGGCGGGTGGGGGTTGCTACTAACAGAGAATGGTGTGAATTTGTTATTAGAGCTGTCATCTGTTAGTTAGTTCCGGAACTTATTGATTGATGTGTTACAAGGTCTTTAAAATACACAGACAGCTTGGCCAGAAACTAGTAAAGAAACAATTTTCCGGTCACAGTTTTTGATTGGTCCACGTCATGAAGCTCTTCCTTGCTTGTATTTTTCTGTTTGGCAGCCATGTTGACTAACCTAGCTCACATTCATTTTGTTTTGTTTCTGACTAAATTAATTTAGATTTTGGTATTTATACTGCTTTATTAATAATAAGATGTTTATACATATTTATAAATGGTTTGTTCCGAAAGATCTTTTGCAAAAAGAGGAGTCACTTGGAATGGATAAAACGTAAACAAATCTAGTTTGACCCCCCCCCCCCTGAATGTGTTATATATACTCTCTAAAAACGAATTAGTAAAAAACTACTAATTCATAGTGAAGAGTCACTTTTTTAAGATGTGCAAAGTAGACCACCCGTAAATAGTGGATATCCACTTTTTCAATTAGTAAAAATTAATATGAAAAATTCACTAATTGAAAAAGTGAATTTTTTAAAAAATAATGACAAAAAAAAAAGAAACGTTTAAGATATATGAAATAAGTTGCGATGACACCGGGACCTAACTTGTGTTTACTGACTCGAGTCTTAAACTTGACTTACTTTAACTACTCTGTTATTTGGTATATAAGTATGTCGCTGATGTTAACAATGCTTTTTACTTGAATGTTACTATATTCCTTCCCAGCAATTTATTTCTAAATAAACTTAATAAAACTAATTATCGTTATATCAAGAAATATATTTACTAAATTTTAAGTAAAAATATTTCTTAATTGACTATTTAAAAAATAATATTTTATTAATTAAAAAAAATTTGGAATCTATTTGTTTTGACTTAACATATATTTCCTGCAATTTTTAACAAAAAGTTATCTCAATATTATTATTTATTTGTATTATTATTACTTAAATAAAGCCTTATATTGCCAAAAATGTCTTTATTAAGGAACCGATCAAACAGCTGGTCGGCCATGTTGACTTCTCAGACAGCGGGAATTGAATGAACTACTTTTTGAATTAGTAAAAAATAACTAATCTAAAAGTAACTAATAAATTTACTAAATATATTAGTAGATTCTACTCAAAATGACTAAATTTGATGTAATTTTCATACCTACTGTTTGAATAAGTAAAAATTCTACTAATTCGTTTTAAGAGAGTATATATGAACCCTGTTATTCAATGGTGTGTCAAAGACCAAAAAATTCAAAATTGAGTTAAGCATGGAATATTGTTTCAAATGCTTTAATTAATAGTATTTTTTATGAAATATGTCCTAAAAAAATTTATTTTTAATGTAAAATCATAAAATTATTTTTACAATATTTCAATGCAGGATTTTTCATTTTGCAATAATGATTTATGTACTTAACATGTTGTTTCGTAATACTTAATTTGAAAAGAACAATTTTTCATTTATGCGTCAAGTGCAAGACATCGTAAACAACTATACGCTTGAGATATATTGTTGCGTTTACGCCCTAAGTATTTTCAATTATGAACACCGGCATCGCTATTGTTTAGAGGTATTTAATATAAACTCAAGAAAATATTAATTTTATTTGTTTCAAATTTATATATTCAATACACTATTACTATATTCCATTTGTTGAAATTTAATACAAGTATTTCATAACCTACAAAAATTATAATTCATTTTTTAATTTCTTTTAGCCTAATTCTATAATGTTTTCTATCTTTTTCTATGAACTATATATATATCTAATTTTCCAATTAACAATAAATTAATATTGTTTAATTGAGTTTTAACCAGTGTGATTTTAACAACCAATAAAAAGTTATTTACCAAATAATATTATATATATTTTTTCCCCTTAAATAAACAAAAATCATTATTTTTTTTTTTTGAAAAATGAGAAAATTTTCTCTGAATTCGTAGACGTCAAAATTTAATTTTTTGATATTATTCCTGATAATGAAAATGAAGATGAGGATGAGGATCAGTGCGATTTCGAAAAGACAACAAAATAAATAATATTAGGTTAGGTTAGGTTGAAGTGGCCGTAATATTAAGTCTATTTCATTATTATAACTTTGATTTACTGTTTCCAAGCTATTTATTCAGAAATTAATTGATGAGAAAATTTTGTTATCACTTTGTATTTAATTTTAAAATATTAATACTATTTAAAATTGATGAATGTGATTTTGATAAAAAGTTTCTATGCTACTAGTATTAAATATAAAGAGACTTTGAAGCATTTTTGCAAATATAATTGGACTTACAAGGGGAGGTCGCCACCTGTGGGTCACCGATTTTATTCATATTTGGTGAAGTTAAAGTACACAACCCCCTAATCATCTGTGCAAAATAATAGGTCGCGCTTCTCAAGCATTTCCGAGAAAAATCGATTTAAAAATTAGCACGCACGTTATGTGTTAAACTAGTTGAGTCTATGTCGTCAAGGAGCGTGGCTCAGAGCTAAGGTTCCTGCCTTCCAAAACAGTGGTCACAGGTTCGAATCCTGTTCGCGCATTTTTTTTTTTTTATTATTATTTATTATTTTTTTATTTATTAGCTAATGTAAATTGTTATAATTAATGGAAATATTAATTAAATGATTTTAAATTTGCAGATTTAATAATTTAAAGTCCTTTTCAAAATTTTGTTTCTCCACGACAATTATAAAAAAGTATTGTTCGTACGAAAAAAATTCATTTATTATATGTGCATGGTGCAAAAACCATTATTGTTTTTTTTTGTTTTTATGACGAATTTCACCCAAATCATTGCAATCCACAAGACTCCGACGATGAAAATTAAATAAATGTTAAATAATGTTTAATTTTATTTCATTTCTAGTACATCCTAACATAAAAAACATCCTAAAATAAATGGTATAAGAACATTTTAATATAAGAAAATATTTTTTTTTAATTGATTTTGGAGCATTTTTATTAATTTTTTTTTAAATTATTAAATCTGCAAATTTAAAATCATTTAATTAATATTTCTATTAATTATAACAATTTACATTAGCTAATAAATAAAAAAATAATAAATAATAATAAAAAAAAAAAAAAAAATGGGCGAACAGGATTCGAACCTGTGACCACTGTTTTGGAAGGCAGGAACCTTAGCTCTGAGCCACGTTCCTTGACGACATAGACTCAACTAGTTTAACACATAACGTGCGTGCTAATTTTTAAATCGATTTTTCTCGGAAATGCTTGAGAAGCGCGACCTATTATTTTGCACAGATGATTAGGGGGTTGTGTACTTTAACTTCACCAAATATGAATAAAATCGGTGACCCACAGGTGGCGACCTCCCCTTGTTAGAGAATTTTTCAATCATGGGTCAAGGGACTTTGAAGCATTTTTTACAAATATATATCGCACATAGAGAATTTTGTAAAAATAATTTTTTATATTTTATTTTTTTTCTCTAAATTAGTCATATTTTTAGAGATAATTTATGAATATCTGCCATAATTACAGTATTTACTTGCACAATTGACAAAAAAATCATATATATTAATCTAATAAAAACAATTTAAACCAGAAAAACTTTAATGTTGATTTTCTCAAAACTCGATATTTGGTCTTTGACACACCATTGAATAACAGGGTTCATATATGATTATTATTATGAAATTATCAAATGGTACAGTGAGCGCCACAATTAAGTTCCCACCTGACAGCTAGAGCCTTAAGTATATAGTATAGTATATAGTGAAATAATTTTAAATTTGAAAGGATAAAATAAAATCACCTGTACCAGATTTTATGTTTTATCTTTTCGGTCATTAAAATTATTTCACTATTTACTATATACTATATACTTAGGGCTCTAGCTATCAGTTGGGGACTTTATTGTGGGCTCACTGTACGTTCATATTTTAGAGCAGGTGTTTTTATTTCTAATAAATAAATCTTAGATTAAGAGAAAATAAAAAAAAAAATTCCTTATAGTCTTGAGGTTCTTTGAAGACGTTAAAAGTTGCGAATTTTTTTTTTTCGCATGGATGAAGAGTGAGTGAGAAAGAAGAGGAGAGAGAGAGAGAGAGAGAGAACACCAGGAAAAGAAAGAATGGAGAAGGAGTTCTTGAGAGAGTTCAGTTACATAGCGAACAACGAACTGGATGCTTGTCGTGCTTTTAGTTACTATTTGTGATATTCTTTAAGAAAAGGTAAATTATTCTCTCTCTCTGACACCTGACATCGTCACCACTTAAATAATTAACCATCTAAGATTTTTACAAAGGTTAGGCCTGTGAAAGTCTTCCTAACTACTTTTTTATGTTCTCACTTCAAAATTTTAAAATTCAACAAAAACATTATATTAAAAAACATTTCTTTCACAAGAATGAATGAGTCTTAAAAAATTTTTTTTTTTATTATCAAACTATTTTATATTTTATTATCAAAGAGAAATTTTTTTTTTTTTTTAATTCATTATTTGATAAGAATAAAATATATAAAGGCTTAAATAAAATAAAAAATTACAATTAAAGCTTCTCAAGTGTCAGTGCTATTGTCTTGTGATGATGATGATGGTGATGTGAAAGAATTGTCAAGTGAGTCAAGACATAAACAATGTCATCTAGTGGGGAAATACGGGAGTGGGGAAGGGGATTATATGCTGAGGAATGCAGTCTACACACAGATAGAAAGTCAATTTGCAATTTTAGATTTGCCAAAAGGTGCAATTTCTTTTCTAAAAGTAGATCAACCAGATGGAAATTATTAACAGAGTATAAAAGACTTTAACTTGGAAAAATGAATGTTTTTTTTTTCTATGTGGGAAAAATTAGTCCCGTAAACTCATCCGGTATAAAACCAACACCAAATTCACGTGTCATTTAACAACAACACCCTTAAGATCATCACACATCGTGATTTCATTCAATTTTATTTTTTTCCAAGATAATACACAAGATTTTCTTTTTAAATTTTATGGATATTTAAACAGCCGAAAATAAAGTAGATACGCTTGGGATTTGAACCACCGATCTGCCGATTTGCACTCAACATGCTTCTCTTCTAGAGGTCAGCATTAGGATCAGTAGATCCGTGGGGAAACTTCCAGTGATGCCTTCTTTATCTTTCGGCCGATTGAGTTCAAGTAACATACAATTAATATCAAGAGGATGGAGTTCTAAAAACAGCCAAAAATTTGCTTAACTAAATACGTCCATGAGCCCTAATTTATAGTTTATTAGTTATCCCATTCCTACAAGTGGTTCTAATCGAGAGTTAAGAGAGTTTCCCGGTTAGATCCTGATTGATTTTGTTTGAATTATAGGAATCTGTAGAGAAAAATGAAATGATGCCCCAAGTTCAAAGATTCATTTTCTGTTCTGGGAGTGACAGTTACATCTGATCTCTCCTGGAGCAACCACATCTCTTCTGTGGTTAAATCTACCGCAAGGAAATTGGGTTTTCCTATTCAAAACGAAGCGTTACTTTTCCTCCCAACAACTCCTAATCCTCTATAAAGCCCAAATTCGGCCGTGTCTTGAATATTGTTCCCACCTTTGGCGAGGGGCGTCGAAAGACGCTCTCTCCTCCTTGGAAGCCATACAGAGGCGTGCAATTAGACTGATAGGTGATTCTACCCTTACTGCATCCCTACAGTCACTAGATCATAGAAGAAGAGTATCTGCACTATCTCTCTTCTACAGGTATTACCATGGTCAATGCTCTGCCGAATTAAAATCAATTATCCCACCCAATGCAACATATTCACGGAACACAAGAGAGGCATCTTCCCAGCATCCCTATGCTGTTCAGATCACGACTAACAGAACAAATCAATTTCATTCTTCCTTTGTCCCCATGACCTCCCGTGATTGGAACAAGCTCCCTGCGTCTATCTTCCCCAAAACCTACAATCTTCAGACTTTCAAGTCTAACCTCAACAGGCATCTTCTCAGTTCCCGCAGTTGAGTTTCCCCTTTATGCTTCTCCTTTTGTTTTTATTTTCTTCCTGGCTGCATGTGACTATTGGTCATTATAGGTCTTCGGACCTTATGCACCCATTCCAAAAAAAAGAAGGATTAAATCGAGCACAACTTTTACCTCCAATAATTTGTAAAATAATTATCCTATGCAAATAAATTATGCTAAGAAGAGCTCCACATAACACAACAGTTTTTTCGCACAAGTATATACAAGTAGATTGCTAAGAAATTTATCATAAAAGCATGAATGAACCGACGTTCTTGCTTTCAACATCTCTAGAACAGAGTTTCCCAACTTTTTGAAGTTCACCATGGGAATATTATTAAACACTAGGGGGCCCTTTCTTGAATTAAAAAAAAAAAAAGTTTTATATGTAAATTTATTGAAATAATGGAATACACCATAACATAATATAATAAACTTTACTACACTCACTGACATGAGTAAAAACATATAAAGAGTTTTGTAGAAGGTATAGGGTAAATTTTTAGTTTATTTCAATCTCGCGACACCCTTGGGTTGGAAATCACTGCTCTAGAATATAGGCATATAGGAAAGGAGACTTTTGGTTAACCGGATAAGCTGCATATCACGAATCAACACAACTTGGGTTCAAGTCCCAATTGACAACAATGTCAATGTTTTCTCCTGAGGTAGTTAAGTGAGAGTTCTAGGTATAGTGTGGGCTTTAATGACCTCTAGGAGAAACCTAACTCAGGACTCTACCATTTTTTTCCTCCATAATTATTTATTATTAATTAATAAATGTGATGTTGTTGTTGTACAGGTACAAAGCTCAATCGGTGGGCGTTCCTTTAGAAGCAGCAGCAGGATCTACAACACCCCTCATGTTCAAAAGTGATACGAGTATGTGCGAGGAGGGCGTAGTTGCACCCTACGACCCATTCCAGCACAGAAAAGTCGCCCATCCCACATCGTAAGTAAAAAAAAAAAATACTTCTCGTTTATTAGTTTATTTCTAATCTAATTTTTGTTTTTATTTTTAGTAATATGGAGACCCTGATCCATCTGTTGAAGGGTTCACTAGGGTCAGGCATTCTCGCCATGCCCTATGCGTTTGCAAATTCCGGCAGTCTCGTAGGAATATTTGGAACCATCTTTATTGGATTTGTTTGCACTTATTGTGTCCATATTCTGGTGAGTGATTCGTTCAACGACTCGTTCATTGTCATTAAATGTGCTTGCTTTACCTAGTAGTCAATGATTAATAAATTCCAATCAAATTAATTCCTTTATGTTTTAAAATAAAACCTCGAATATGTGTGGGCGGAGGGGATAGGGAAATAAAAATAAATAAATAAATTTTTTTAAACGTCAAAAAATTAATTCTTACGCTGCATAGTTCTAATAGCTACTAACCAAAAAGTAGATTTTGAGAGCTACATATATTTAATTGGGCTTATAGTTTTTGTGTAAATCGAGGTTTTATATGTAGGTATTTGGGAAGATGATAGCCTAATTCAAAAACAAAAAGACATATTTTAGATTAAGATTAATTAATTACAAGAATTGAATAAAGAAATGTGGAATCTTTTTTTGAGTAAAGTATTTTAATTACGTAATACGGTATAACGGAAATAGCAAGAGAAGTGATTTTTATAAAATTCTTTGTTTGACTCATCGTCACTCCTGTTGGAACTAAACATGGATTATTGCAATTTCAAATTTAGAGACTAATTCGATCACAATAATAAAGAATCTTATAAAATTTTAAGGAATAAAGTGGCTGTTGTATTCAAATAATAGATGAAAGGAGCAGGAAGCCAGATAATTGGTTTTCAGGAAATAAAACTCTCTGTACAGGGAACTGTTTCGGTCCTATTAGTTAAAGCCGAAACAGTATCCTGTACAGAGAGTTTTATTTTTATTTCCTGAAGACTAATTATCTGGCTGCCTGCTTCTTTCATCTATTATTTGAATTTTATCAAAATTGCTCTCCGTTATTACGATTTGCACAATAGATTAAGAGTGATTTATTAAATATGGTTGGTAATTTATTAAATATATTTCTTTTAAATAATGTTTAGACAGTAATTCTGTTTTCATCAGGTTTTTTTTTTAACCTACAAACACCACGCACTTAGCTGCATGACTCTGGTAATCATAATTTCGTCTGTCAAGATCATGAAATCAACTGAGTGTGAGATCTGCTGATTTTAAGAGCCTTCAAGGTCATGAAATCAGCTGAGTGTGAGGTCTGCTGATTTTAAGAGTCTTCAAGGTCATGAAATCAGCTGAGTGTGAGATCTGCTGATTTTAAGAGCCTTCAAGGTCATGAAATCAGCTGAGTGTGAGGTCTGCTGATTTTAAGAGCCTTCAAGGTCATGAAATCAGCTGAGTGTGAGATCTGCTGATTTTAAGAGCCTTCAAGGTCATGAAATCAGCTGAGTGTGAGATCTGCTGATTTTAAGAGCCTTCAAGGTCATGAAATCAGCTGAGTGTGAGGTCTGCTGATTTTAAGAGCCTTCAAGGTCATGAAATCAGCTGAGTGTGAGGTCTGCTGATTTTAAGAGCCTTCAAGGTCATGAAATCAGCTGAGTGTGAGATCTGCTGATTTTAAGAGCCTTCAAGGTCATGAAATCAGCTGAGTGTGAGATCTGCTGATTTTAAGAGCCTTCAAGGTCATGAAATCAGCTGAGTGTGAGATCTGCTGATTTTAAGAGCCTTCAAGGTCATGAAATCAGCTGAGTGTGAGATCTGCTGATTTTAAGAGCCTTCAAGGTCATGAAATCAGCTGAGTGTGAGATCTGCTGATTTTAAGAGCCTTCAAGGTCATGAAATCAGCTGAGTGTGAGATCTGCTGATTTTAAGAGCCTTCAAGGTCATGAAATCAGCTGAGTGTGAGATCTGCTGATTTTAAGAGCCTTCAAGGTCATGAAATCAGCTGAGTGTGAGATCTGCTGATTTTAAGAGCCTTCAAGGTCATGAAATCAGCTGAGTGTGAGGTGATCTTTTTTAGTCAGCTGATTTTATATAAACTTGAAAAACGAAATCATTGTCGTCAAAGCAATGGAATCAGGTGTGTGTAAAAGGATTGTTCGCTAAAAAAAAAGACAGTAAAAACAGAATTACTCTTGTTAAAAAATTGTTTAAAAAAAAAGCGTTATTAAGATATTTTACATTGCTTGCATTTCTTCTTTTAATCAGCTCCAGCCTACTCAAACAATTTAAATCGATTAATGTATATGTTTAAAATTTGACTTATGTTGAAATTTATTCAGTGTAAATCTTTTCATAAATTATAATTTAAGTTTTTTGAATAGGCAATGGATTATTTTCTAGTTTTAAGTATTGACACCACGCATACAAAAATTTTTAACAATACTTTTTTTTTTGTATTTTAAACAATTCTTGAAATGCAATTAACAAGATTGTATTTCAAGACTGTTTTTTTTTTTTAATTTTTCAACTCTTGTTTAATTATAATTGTATTTTGTTTTTTGCTTTGGTATGTTTGTTATTAAAATTTTTTTAGGCTATCGTACGTAAAAGGGCGTGTGCTTGATTGAGTATGCAAAATGAACAAATGAATGAATGATTTATTTTGTTAATCATAATTTGTGTGGAATCTTTGAATTATATATAATTTATATATAATATGAGAGTGTGTGTGTGTGTGTGAGTGAGTGTGTTTCGTCGTCCCGGCCACTCATCCATCAATGGAGCTAGAGCTACAAAGCATTCACCCCACATATTAAAGTGAACTTTAAGCATGGAGATACTCAGGTCTGATTGGCAGACAATTATCTCCAACTGTATTGGCGAATATAATTATTAATCGATAACATTTCTTCACTACAATATACAGGTCAAGTGTGCTCATATTCTTTTGACTCGAGTGAAAAAGCCCTCGTTGGGCTTTGCGGATGTCGCCGAGACCGCATTTATGATGGGCCCCAAGCCCGTGAGGAAATTCTCATTATTAGCCAGGTAAATGCTAATCCCAGAGTTGGGTTTTATACACGATTTTGCAGTTTTATACAAAAATTGCGGATAAAACTTGTATAAAACGTATAAAATGTATAAAACTTGGATGCGCATGCGCAAACCCGACGAGAAAGGAAGTTCAAATAAAATTTCATTTTTCAATTATTAACATTTTGATTATATTATTCACTAATTAAAAAGCAAACAACATCGTCAATGCTTTAGAACATTATAAAATATGAAAAGTTTTTAAGCTGTTTTTTCAGGGGAAGGGGGTTGGTTTTTTACAGTTTTATACCTTTTATACATCGGCCTAGTTTTATCCGCGATAGTTTTATACATGTATAAAACCGTGTATTATACTCGGCGGGATAAAACTTGCCAACTCTGGCTAATCCTATATTCTCTTTTTTACAAATCATTTTATTTAATCTGAACAATATAGTGAAATACTAGCATAATATAGTTAACATCTTGGAACACTGCAGCGCTGTCATCGGAAAAGGATAACATAACCTCAATTATAGATCAAATCTGACAACAGAATCAGATGTGATTTATGAACTTTAATAAAAAAAAAAAAATGCATATCCCGCATTTGTACCATTTATATTTATTTGTATAAATGGTCATTGCTGAATATCAAAAAAAAGAGCCCTTTTCTGCCTCATGACGATAATAGTGCTGCAATGACAACGATGTCAACTTTACTATGTAACCAGTCAATTGTATTTGTTCAGGTAAATAAAGCAAATTAAGATTAAATATTTTTGTTTGTAAGATTGTTTTTCTTTATTTTTCTTCAATTACATTTCTTTTTTTTTATTTCCCCCAAGAAAAAGAAGAATTTTCTTTTATTAAAGAGATGGCAAGAAATAAAAATCAAAGTCAAAGTTTATTCGATGGCAAAAAAACAAACAAACAAACAAAGGATTAGCATAAATGGACCAGAGACGTCATTTCAATTTCAAATCTCTCAATTAGCTTTCTTTTTTAATAAATTTATATCATGTATCATTTTTTTTTTTTTTTTAATTTATTTAAGGTCTTTTTCGGCATCTAAGGCCATTTAGGCCCCATCCCTCAATATTTCAAATGATTGGTAGCCAATTCAAATGGAATAAATTTTTTTCGCTTGGGTCGGGAAGCTAATGTCTTCTCTCTGCATACATATCATGTATCATAAAAGTAACAAAATTATCTACAGGATATTTGTGTTTTTGTTTTTTGTTTTTTTAAATAAGAGAATTTCTACATTTTTGGATGTTAAAACATTGGAAACATAATTAACGAACATTTTCTAAATGTATAACTTTTGTTTTAATGTTTATTAAGAGAAAAAGGAAATTGAACAAAAACGTGGAATTTTATTAAAAAATATTGAAATTTTATAATAATAAAAAAAACACTAACGTATATTTATAATAACATTTTTAAACTAGTTGATAGGGCTGGACGGTAAACGGTAAAAACGGTAAAATTTTTTTACCGAAAATGCGGTAACGAACCTCTAATTCGGAAAAACCGGAAAGCCTAGGTTCCGCGAAAAAAAAATGTTCGCGCCGGCATATTTTGCCCGCCAAAAAAATTTAGCGCGGCGGGAAACTTTTGTTCCGCGTGGGCAAAAAAAAATTTTGGTTCCGCGAAAAAAATGTTCCGCGGCGGCAAAAAATTGGCGTCTCTAAAAAAAACGGACGGGAAAAAATTTTGGTTCCGCGAAAAGAAAAAATGTTCCGCCTCCAGCTGCCTCGGTACGCCTCTGTGGTTTTTACTGACTTTCGAGAAAAACCGGTTTTTTTTTCATTATCGAGGTCGGTAATGAAAATCCATTACCGTCCAGCCCTACTAGTTGATATGTAATCAATAAAAAACTTGAAACATATCACCTAGTGTATCATTGAAAATATTATTATCTCGTTAAAGAACCATCCATTTAGGCTAATTTTTTTAGACCCTGTCTATTGAAAAAACTTTGATTGCCACCTCCTTGATAGAAAAAAAAAAAACTTCTTCGCCATTTCTAGTCTTTGATTTATAAAAAGTTGCTCTCTTCAACTTCTTTGAAAGCTCGTTTAATAAAACAATTAGTCAGGATGAAACCTGCCCAAAGTGAGGAATGCCTTTTTTTTTATAAAGGTGCCTCTCGAGCTATATAGCATTTTCGCCTTTTTTTAGGAGCCAAACAAAATTATGGGGTAGATAACAAAACGAACATTTATCATTCCTATGAAATGTTATTTGTACCTTTGTTAAGGGCAGGGCAGACTTCTTTTTTTGTAGAGCTTAAAATAGGGCTTAATGAACGAAAATTCAAAATTAATTTTTAACAATCACCAGGGTCGTTGCAATGCCGGTCAATTCCTTGATGGGTGGCCCTGAGATATAAGGCTGTTGAACAAGAGCGGATCCAGAGGTGTTTCTCGTGGGGGGGGGGAGTAAACTGGTGTGACTCGTCGCACAGCACACTATTTTTTCTTAATTTCGGCAATTTAAAGGCGCATTCTGTACTTTTTGGGCAGAATATAAATACAAATCAAATTTTTAATTATTAATTTTTAAAATTTTACATTAAAAATACATTTGTTTTCGAAAAAAAGGGGTACCTTTTTTCAAATCTCGGACCTCGGCTAACCCTGCTTTAAATTGTTGTTTTTTTTTTTTGTTATTTAGGGCTCGAAGCAAGGGCGGATACGAGGGGGAGGGGTAATGAGGGTAATTACCCCCGAAAGTAAGAAAAAATTGTGTGCTGTGCTACCAGTCACACCAGATTACCCCCTCCCCCTGGATCCGCGCTCTTGGTCGAAGGGCAATGTCTATTACGATCAATTTTTGCAAATTTCAATAAAAAATTATTATATCGACCATCTGGCTAGGCTACTTTTATCTCTTTTTTGTTTTGTTTCCGGCTTTTGTCTCGCACCTGTCAAATTATTCGGTTACCAAGCCAAATGGCATAAGAATTGAATTACTAGCCGTATCAAAATAAATGGGACTAATTAGGTAAATTAAAACTAAAAAAAAAAAAAAGGTTCTATTTATTGATATAAAACACTTGATACGTATTTCTATATCTTCTTCAGAAGTGATACAAATACTGACACAACAAGTGTTTATATCAATTGTGAAACATATCACCTTGTGTTTTAAGTTTTAATTTATCAAATTAAATCAATTCAATTTAATTAGGACTGTCGTGTTTTTATTTTTATTCATAGCTGAGGAAATCTTTGTTGGTTATTATAAATGTATTTTTATTAAATTCCTATTTTACTGGATAAAAGTGATTGTCGTTTGCATCTGAATAGATATTCTGGAATTGTTTCCTTTCCATCTATCTTTGCTTTACGTATTGCTCTTATCCAATAAAACAAATGGTGGATTTATTGTATTTTTTTTTCAAATTGTTTTTTTTTTTATTTATTATTATGTTTTTTTTTATTTTGTAGACGGGTTGTGTCCTTAAATTAAAAATCAAAAATTTATAATATTGCATATAGGTGAATGCTGACATCCAGAGTGTTGTTGGCCACTCGTTTAAATGTTTAAAAAACAAAAAAAAAAAACCCATTTCTATAGAATTTATCAAAAAAAAAAAAAAACGTCCTTAAGGACATGAAAAATTGTCACTCGTCACAGGTGAGTGGGCGAGTTTAATCATTTCGATTATTTTTTATTTTTATTTTTATTCTCACACTGCACGTTATAACATACCCTTTAATTATTATTTTTTTTTTGAATTAAAAAAAAAAAAAAAAAAAATTCTTATAAATTTTGATTTGCTGTTTAGGTTCCTTATCAATACGTTCCTTGTTATTGATCTTCTGGGCTGCTGCTGTGTCTATATGGTGTTTGTCTCTGAAAATTTAAAACAGGTGAGTTTTCGTTACGATCTATTAGTTCATACAGTGGCGTAGCGACAGAGGAGCGAGTGGAGCGGCGGCTCCAGGGCGGAAGGCAGGGTGAGGGCACCGGGCACATATAATAAATAATACTTTTTGAAGATTGATGAGTGATGCCGAGAAACATACAATTAAAAAACCGCCACCACGCTGTCTTTTCGGCAAGGATGTAGGAAGGAAAAACAAAAAACAAGATTCTTTTATTTTTCCCCAATTGAGTTTTATTCCTGATTTTTCAAAGGCACAAAGGCTCTTCTTCTTCAGAGGAAACTGAAAAATTCATAATGTTAACAAAAATATCTATAATAGTTTACAATTTCAACTTAGGGTAAAGACATTGTTGTACCTCATATTACACTCCGTTAACATTACAATTACAGCCAAGGTTTTTTTGCATCAAATGGCTTTCTTGATGCAAAAAAACCTTGGCTGTAATTGTAATGTTAACGGAGTGTAATATGAGGTACAACAATCTCTTTACCCTAAGTTGAAATTGTAAACTATTATAGATATTTTTGTTAACATTATGAATTTTTCAGTTTCCTCTGAAGAAGAAGAGCCTTTGTGCCTTTGAAATATCAGGAATAAAACTCAATTGGGGAAAAATAAAAGAATCTTGTTTTTTGTTTTTCCTTCCTACATCCTTGCCGAAAAGACAGCGTGGTGGCGGTTTTTTAATAATACTTTTTATTTAATTTTTTGTCTATATTATGATCCTTTTGTAGAACAAAAAATTATTTGGATCCTTTAATCAATTAATTTTTGCTCTGTTGTTTTTTTATAGAAATCTATGCATTTTTTTATTTAAAATGACAAACGTTAGGATTCACGGCCAAAGATAAATAAATATATTATCCCGTTTTATTCAAATTTAATTTTAAAAGTAGACAAAATAAAATAAAAATATTGTTTTGTTGACTAAATATGATTTTTTTTTTTTTTACTTTTAATATTGGCCTAATAAATTAGAAAAAGCATTGAATTATTTAGTAGATATTGTTTGGTATTATACACAGATTATATATGCTGCTGAGCCTTCAGATGAAGATGAAGAAATCTGAGGAATTTTTTTAATCATTTTAGTAATTTGAGATTTGCATTTTGATGGTAGTGTTCGAGGGGGAGGGGGGGGCAGCAGTTGAGTCGCTCCATGGCGCCAAAATCCTTGCTACGCCACTGAGTTCATAAAAATTAAACCCTATAAATTAACTAAAAAAGAAATCGGAATGGAAGCCTATCTAAGAGATCAGAAGATTATAGCTAAGATGGGACTAAATGAGGGAACATGGGGATGGAAGGGGAGGGCCGTTTTAGGGTCGTTAGGATATTAAGAATTTCAAAGAATTCGCTGGAAACTTTTGACGTGTTATAAAATGGATGGAGGATTGATGAAGGTGTTAAGTATGGTGGAAGGGGCTGGGCTGAGGAGAGCCGAAACCTAGTGGAGGGAGGTGACGAATGCAAGAAGGTCGGTACAATGATGGGGAGGAACAAAGAATTTGGTGGAAACTTTTGAGGGCGAATAAGATAAATGAAGGGGTAAATGACGATTGGTGAAAAGGCGCTGGCCTGCGGATGAGTGGAGAACCCAAACCCAATAAGGAGGGTGGGTATGGCTTTGATGAACTGAAAGTACAAATTTGTAAAAACTTATGTATATTTTTTAAGTATTATGTTCTGAATAAAAAAAATAAAATAAAATTGAATTATTTTGGAAAGGTAAATTATTTTATTAATAGGCTATATCTATTTTTAAAACATTTTAAATTTTGTTTCAGGTTGTGGATTATCACACTAATAGCGGAATTGATATTCGAATTTATATGGTGGCCATGTTACCTATTTTGATTTTATCCAACTTGGTTCGTTCATTAAAATACATGGCTCCACTCTCAATGGCTGCCAATATTATGATCGGCGTTAGTCTTGCTATTACATTATATTATGTCTTCGCTGATTTACCAAGTTTTGATTCTGTTCCAACAACTGCCGATATTCTTAGGCTGCCACTTTTCTTTGGAAATGCCATCTTTGCTCTTGAAGGAATTGGTGTGGTAAGTTTCAAAAACAAGATCTTAAAAAAATTTACATTAATTATAAGTTAAGACCTCCCTTCTTGAATATTGCGAGATTATTTCAAATATTGAAGAAATTTCTTCCAAACTTGTTTGTATAAAACTTATACATCTCGCTCTGAGAAGATCAAAAGCCGGAACTCTGAACTGTGACGTCATTTCAGTTTTTGCTTGGGGGGTTAAAATTTTTTTTTTTGTTTCTATCCTTCTTAATTTATATATTGATACCTACCCTAGTATAAACATATATACTTCCATATTTTTAAACAATACCATCTATACATATTTATAAAGAGAAAATTTGAGTTTATATGTACGTATGTAGGGGCTAAGCTCAGAATTTTCTATTGCCTTCGAAATCCTTGGGGAGAGGGGGGGATGCCTCCCCCCTGTCCCCCTCAAATGACGTCCCTGACTCTGAAATCACTAACTCTGATCAATCCCACCAGATCACAGAGTCTCCTCTTGGAAGACCTCGAATATCTCAAGTATTCAAATGCTAAATGAATGTAGCAGGGAGACCAAGCTTTTTCCAATTAAATTTTCTTTTTGAACGTATTTATCTAAGACCAATAAAAATTGTTTCTTTTAGTTTTAATTACCCTAATTAAAACTAGATTATCTAGACCCAACGCTTGCTTTTTTTTAATCATTTCCAATATTTTTTTATTTTATTTGCTCTTTTCCAGGTGATGCCCCTTGAGAACAACATGAAGAACCCTCGAGCTTTGATTGGTTGCCCGAGTGTCCTTAACACCGGCATGACTTTGGTTGTGGCTCTTTATACTAGCGTAGGATTCTTCGGTTATTTACGTTACGGCGACGCTATCAAGAGCAGCGTTTCTCTCAACCTGCCACAGGAAGAAATGTAAATAAATACAATTTACATTAGATTGAAAAATAAATAAGGAATGTAGCAAAATGACATTGTGTTGTAAATTAGGTTAAATTGATTAGATTATGAAATAGCTTTTAAGGAAACTGTACGATTTAAAAAAATTCTTGACCATTTCTAATGTCCTGAAGAAGATGTGACCGGGGGTGATTTTTAGCTCTCACTGAACGTAGTACTAAGGGAGAGAGCTTATGCAGAGATTTCGGTGTCCGTCTGTCTGTCCGTACGCATAAAAATTACGGCGTGAACCAGGGGCAGGGGGCAGCTGCCCCCTCCTAGAAGCATATAAGTTTATAAAGTGATGAAACGAAACAAAATTAGGTAGGGCGATAGCGACGGGGACTCGTTAGGACTCGAGGGTTTTTATGCCTTTAATTCGAAGGCTTTTTCTCTATATATTAAAAAAAAGCTAAGTCACAATCTGGACGACCATAATCTGCCCCCCTCTAGATTTGATCCTGGGTTGGCGTGAACTAAAGGTCGTAGAAAAATAATAATTACATATACGTATTCAGCATAAAAAAACTGGTTCAGAGAAAAATACTGTTTGGTCCGGTACTAGTACTTTACTGATGTATTTTTCATTTTTTTTTTTTTTTTCGATTTTCTCAAAATTCGCTCCAACGATTTTGATTAGAATTCAAAAATAAATTATTTTTTAGATGCTCTTTAAAATGTATATTCTCATTTTGCTATTGAAATCTTCTGAAGCACACTTTACTCTTGTACTTCATAGGAAAGATAGGAAAAATGGTTGCCATGGTAACATAATATAAATATTTTTCTGTTTATAAATTGTACATCTTGAATTCAATTGTACCGTAACTTACTGCCGGCCCACGGGGCTTAGAGTAGTTGATAGCGTGCCTACCTTCTATACCGAACGTCGCGGGTTCGGACCCCAGGCAGTCCGATGCTTTTATTTAAGCCATTTGGATACCAGATGGCTTAAATAAAAATGCCTGGACCCCAAATAATAATATATATTCATAACGGTTATCGTCAAAAGTCTTAAATGGCCTAAGTTGCCGAAAAGACTGCGTGAATGTGTGTGAGAGTGTGAGTGTGAATGAGAAAAAAGTGTGAATGTTTAAAAAAAAAAAAAAAAAAAAAAAAACTTACTGCCGGAAACTAAATATATGTCGACACAAAAAATCTGGTGTGACAAGCACAGAACACATCTTTCGTTTCCCAAAGGTAAGAGAAAGTTGTGTGCTGAGCAACCATCACACCAAAGTTTATCTAATGAAATAGAGTCAAACGGTTATCAGTAGACACCGGACAAAAAAGCATAAAAAAATGGAAAAAAGTGCTTAAAAAAGCATAAAAAACTTGAATAAAAAGTTGTTAAATAAGCATAAAAGTTGAAAAAAAAAAGCATCTAATAAGCAATTTTTACTCATACCAATGGCGTATATAAATTTTTTTTTAAAGAAACTAAATTTATTCCGCCCCGCCCTGCGAAAAATTTTTTTTTGCGGAACCAAATTTTTTCACCCTGCGGAAAAAATTTTTTTACAGGGCTATATTTTTTCGCACTGCGGGGTTTTTGGAAATTTTTTTTTTGGGCACCCCCCCCCCTTATCTACGTCCCTGGTGTATGCGTGTGTGAATGGGAAAAAAGTGTTTTTTAATAAAAAAAAAAAAAAAATTATAAATATTCGTAAAATAAGTTCAAATAAGCACGAAAGGGAAAAAAAGCATGAAAACTCAAAAAAAGCATAAAAAATGCAATCTCAATGCACTTAGTTTTTCCTAATTCGTATAGAAATTAAATATCTAATGGTTGCTTATAAAATTGAGCAATAAGCATTTTGCTTAAAATCCGGTCTCTAGTTATCAGTTTACATTTATTATTAATTTATTTTTATTTTTTTTTATATTATAGTTTGGCTCAATCTGTAAAAGTGATGATTGCTCTGGCGATGTTCCTTACTTACAATCTACAATTTTATGTTCCTTTTGAAATCATTTGGAATGCTGTGGAAAGTCGAGTCGAACGAAAAAATCTTTGGAATTATTTACTCCGAATTGTTCTAATTATAATCACAGGTAATTTATGATTTCTCTTTGTTTGATCTCTCATTTAATAATAAAAAATGAATGAAGGAGAAAATTGATAATCACAGGCCACGCGCCCACCTGTTGAAAACAAGTTTGACTAATCAATTAATATTAGAACAAGTCATCATCGTCATCATCCTATTATGCTATTGAAATGAAAAATTCAATAAACAGAGACAAATATATATTCCCTTTTTCTTCTTTATTGACACTTGTTGGAGTCTTGTAATTTCGTTATCTCCAAAACTTTTTCTCGAATTAAAATTAAATATACAAATTAAACACTAGGTTATTTGTTTCAAAGGTTTTATTAATTAAAAATTAACACTTAATACGTATTTCGACAATTCCTTGTCATCCTCAGAAGTGATTACATATTAATACATGAAAGTAGATACAGCATATACTATATAAAGCAGTGGTACCAACTGCAATACATCAAAGTAACAAGAATATGTTGCCAACATAACTCAATATGAACTCAATTAATATAACAAAATTATAAGACATACAATAAAAAGAAAATTAACATATAAAAATTTTTTTTAAAAATATAAATAATGACAATAATAATTAATACTCAGCTATTTATATTTTTAAAAAAATTTTTTATATGTTAATTTTCTTTTTATTGTATGTCTTATAATTTTGTTATATTAATTGAGTTTTTTTTTTTTTTTTATTTATTTCCCCTTAGCCAGAGGCCATAGGGTTTAACCCAAATACATATATATATATACAAGATACATTAATACAAAACATCATAGAAAATAAACAATACAAAAACAGGGTAGCAACAATACAATAAAATAATATACATCCAAATTAACACATTGCATAAAAAGAAAAAAAAGAATATCCAAAACTATAAAATAGAAAAAAAACTAGACTATAAAATTACACAATAGAAAAACATTGCTACGGGAAAACATGGATATTAAAAACATTTTACAATAATATTAGTAAAAACCTGTCACCAATGGCTATTGAGTTATATTGGCAATATATTCTTGTTACTTTGATGTATTGTAGTTGGTACCACTTGCTTTATATGTGTATATATATAGTATATGCTGTATCTACTTTCATACATAGAATTAGGGGAATCACTTCTGCGAGGATGACAAGAATTGTCGAAATACGTATTAAGTGTTAATTTTTAATTAAATAAAATCCCTTTGAAACAAATAACCTATACCATAATTTGTATATTTAATTTTAATTTACAAATAAGCTAACGAGAACCAACGACTGGAAAGTTTAAACTTTGTTCTTTCGATTGGGTATTTTTATATAATAATTGTTTGTATTTTTTGTTTGTAGTTATTATTGGTGCTGATGGTGCTCAACTAGCCCATTCATGCTCTTAGTAGGCGCTGTCTGTCTTCAACCTCGGGCTCACGCCCCAGCAATTATCGAAATTGTTACTTACCGGCGAGGGGCCGTGACTTGAGCTTATAATTGGCGACTTGGGAAGAATATATTGTAATGCGTTCTGGTCTCTTAGGTATTTGAAAACAGGGGTTCTTCCGCATTCTAAGTTTAGGCGAAAACATCAGCTTTATTAATAAAACGCTTCACGAGTGATTTGTAATGCGTTTTATAAATAATATATCACTTTGAATAAAGAATAAAAAAGATGATTAAATCGGGGTTATAAATTGATGTCATATTTGTTAAAGTCTATGCTCTTTAGAATAAAGTTTTTGAAACCATATTGGTAATTCATCGTTTTTTTTTTTAATTTTCACTCCAGTGATATTATTATTATTAGTTGCTGGCTGCGCTATCATGGAAAGTTAAATGGAAAAGATGGTCTCGATAATTTG
>JAKCPI010003371.1:0-12061 GCA_023213315.1 Euborellia annulipes
GGGGCTACGCCCCCCTGGACCCCCCACCAGCTGGCTCGGGCCCGCCTGCGGCGGACCCTCGCCTTAAATATGAGAAACGGGCTGGCGTCTAGACAGGGGGGGGCTACGCCCCCCTGGACCCCTCAGCCGCTGGCTCAGCCGCCTGCGGCGGACCCTCGCCTTTTCTTAATTATGAAAAGAAAATTATTATTACTACGTATTCCAATCCAGTGCCTGCTTGAGGATTTGTTTACCTTCATAGAATACACAACTTCAAAGAATACTTGAATATTTCTCTGTATATTTCCTATGGGAGAAATCGTAACTTTAAGAATTAATAACTCGAAAAGTTATAGGAATTTCGGGACCCGAGTATTTTTCCGGGACTCTCCATAACGTCCTCTATAAGACTGCAAAATTTCGTTTCAAAATTCGAACGGGAAGTTGGTCAAACAGAGCGTGACAGACGGACAGACAGACAGACGGACGGACGGACAGACAGACAGACGGACACTCCGCAATTATTATATATAGATTATTGAATCAATAATTAATTATTTTATTTAATTAATTATTGCCTCAATAATTAAATCTAATTTTTGATTGTTGTATTTTTTTTTTTATATTGAACCAAAACTAATTATTTTATTTAATTAATTATTAACAGGAACAGATAGATGGGTAGCCAGCAAAGAATAAAAGTTTTTTTAATCTTGGTCAGTGCTGATGTTTCGGGCCCATTCAACAATAAATTAAGCCCAGACAATTCTCATAGACATTTAAACATACATTTAATGGTATATGCAAATTTGTATTATAATTTTCTATGACCTACATGTATCAATCTAAACAACATTAACAATTTATCGTCCTGAAGATGGGAGCGATACGTTCCCGAAACGTCGACGATATTTAAATAAAGTTTTTGTTCTTTGCTGGCTGCCTTCATCTATTTGTTCCTTTTAATTATCACTCAGACATTAATTTCTTCTTTTCATTCTATTAATTATTGCTTCAATAATTAAATTTAATATTTGATTATTGAACTAATAATTACTTTATTTCATTTATTATTGCATTAATAATTAAAGCTGATTTTTGATTATTTAACCGATAACTAATTATTTTATTTTATTAATTATTGCATCAATAATTAAATCTAATTTTTGATTGTTGTTTAAGAAAAAATGGCGTATGACGCTCTTCACTTCAACAAAAAAATCACTTATTTTTATTAATTTTTAATAAATTTTTATATACTTGTGATATATCATTTTAATCAGAAAAATGGCAGCTTTTAGAAAACGTAATAAAAAAAAAATGTATATATCGTCTAGAGGAGAGAATTTTTTTAGACTTTTTTGATGTCGTAACTCAAATCGATAACCTGCATTTTATTTTTGTAAAATATAGAAAATTACAATATTATTACGTCCTAATCACAACACCCACGCTGGAGGAATTTCATTTAGACCAAAAATCGTTGAAATTTTTTTATTTCATAATTGTTTGCGTCAAAAAGTAAAAAAAAAAAAAAATATTTATTCTTATCGAATTTTTATTTATTTTTGCTCGTTATTTATGTTCACACTAATTATAATTATAGTAAAGTTTTTTTTGTTTTTCCTATAAATTATTACAATTTTATCGTGACTTGACGCGAACATTAATCAAATCCAAGAGTTATAGCGCGAGGGTGGGGAATAATAATATTAAGTGCTGTAGCCACCAGAGAACTCATTGATGATTAGAGAAGCAAGTGCACACACCACTTATGTGCTTCAAGGGATTGAGTGCCAAATAGGCCTCCCGATTGGATCTTGAAGGTGAGCGATATTTTATATTCTAGCAATAATCCTGGTTTAATTTGGATTAACCAGGATTAATGCTTAAACTAATAAATAACTATTTAATAAATCATTTCACTCAGGGGCTCACTTTGTACGTGGATGGCGACCCGAGCTAAGACTGGCATTTCTTCTTTTCCTTTATGTCAGTCTTTTCCCCTTTTTCATATCAAGTGTCAGGCCGTGAGACGGGATAAATTATTATTGCCGACCCCACATAGGGATAAGGGGCCAATATAGAAAAATAAGAACAATTTAATTAGTAACTCTTGATGTTATTAATTTGTTACAAAATAAGTTCTTTTGGGTAAATCCATAATTAATTTTAATTTTTTTTATTTCTGTAACAAGTAAGGAATTCATTTAGTTCTAAAACTCCCCGTAATTACGCTCTCGAGGGCAGCACCTTACGCTGCCGCCGCCACTAGACTCAAAACTACCCCCTCCTCGCTACGACACTCTCAAGGAACGAGCAAGTGGGACTTTAGTTCCAATGCGCTCCGTAATCAAAATCCTGGGGGCAGCACTGGTACCAGTGCCAGCATCTCCCACTCTACTTACAAGCTACGCCCTGGGCCAATAGGAGCACAACCCCCGCTACGACTCTCATCCCCTCTTCGAGTTGCTCCTGCCTTAGGGCTATAAAAGGGCCATTCCCACCCCATTTCGACAGTCTTTCTGGAGACTCGCCGCCAGTGACACTGGGCTAAACCGGGATACTCCCGCATAAGCCAGATTTTTGGTCACGTGGCGAGTACGCGCTTCTTGCCGTACCAGTCTCCAGTCTCCCGGGCGAGTACGCGCTCCTTGCCGTACAAGCTGTCACCCTCCCGGCGAATACGCGCTACTTGCCGTACCAGCCTTCATCCTCCGGGGCTAAAGCGCGCTCTCGTGCCGTCTTAGTCTTACCCCCCTCCTAAGCCGCTAGTGCGCTACGTGCCACTTCAGCTCTCCGCCGCGCACCAGTGCCAACGCAGAAGACATCCGGGACCTCCGTGCGTTAGAGAAGATCTCCGCGCGTTAGAGAAGATTCCCGTGCGTTTGGATTTCCGCGCGTCAGAGAAGATTCCCGTGCGTTGAGATTTCCGTGCGTTTGAGAAGATCTCCGTGCGCCCCCCTCTTAAAGAAGACCGCCGCGCGTTCCCCGCTTAGAGAAGATCTCCGCGCGTTAGAGAAGATCTCCGCGCGTTCTCCCTTACTGAAGATATCCGTGACTCTCGTATCCTGTCGATTGAAGATATCCAGAGTGTCTCAAGAGTTCCGGATAATCATTTATCTTTGTACATATCATTTTGTGTTTCTTGATTCAATAAATAGTTTTGTTAATATATTCAAATTTGGTTCTCTCGACCTTGAACCCCTTCATCTCCCTTTCCCTGAGATAATATTGTGAGTCCAGAAAAAGGATCCCCTTCCCTTTTCACCTCCCCCTTACAATTGGCGCCCAACTAGAGGCTCGAGAAACCAAACAAACTATTACTTGAACTCTTGATTGAATAAGAAACAAAAATTCTCCGCCGAAGTCCGAGATTGAATCCGAGGATGTCCGTACAGTTGTCCGAAGAGCAATTTATGACGTTGCTCCAGCGTCTCCAGCCTACAACACCTGCAACCGTACCAACAAACAGACCGCACTTCTCCAACTGCACCGCTCGGTTCGATGGCACTGAATCCAGCGCTGCAGTAGAGGAATTTCTCACGGCCACCTCGCTATTCAAAGAAATCTCTGCAACGTCCGATGCCGAAGCTTTAACGGCATTACCGTTATTCCTCACGGGTAACGCCAACCAGTGGTGGCTCGGAAGCCGCCAACAAATTACAACTTGGGAGGACTTCAAAACGAGTCTTCAAGAAGCCTTCTCCCCACGAAAACCCAATCACCAGATCTTCACTGAGGTAATTACAGACCAGCAGACAACCAAAATCACCACGGATCGATACATTACTATCCAGAAGGCCCGTCTCGCTCAACTTACACCTGCCCTCTGTGAAGAACATCAAATCGATCTCGTGTATGGCCGACTACGTTTCGAGTTGAGAGACCGGATACCCCGGGAAACTATAAAAAGTTTTTCCGAGCTCCTCGTCAAGGCACGAGCAATCGAGCTCAGTGAAAAAGAAAAATCTCAACTCAAACAGACGAACCTCTCCACTACAAAACGTGACAACTCGAAACCCAGGACTAAGTGTGAATTTTGTTTCTGCCACGGACACACAGTTGATGAATGTCGAAAAAGAAAGCGGGCTCTACAAAAGAATTCTTCAAATGTATCCACTACCACGGCTAGCGCCAAACCAACACAGCCCAGTACGCCTAGCACCAGCATCAAAAGGGATCCCTCTTCGGTCTATTGTTTTGGATGTGGCAAAACAGGAGTCTTTCGAAAAAACTGTCCTGTATGCAATCCAATCACCACGTCTACAGCCGCCTTAGACGTTCGCCCCATCCAACTGGAGATAAGACCACGAGACCGGCCTCGAGTAGATATCCTCATCGCCGGAATCCCGGAAGAAGCCATCATTGATACTGCCGCATCCAGTAGCTTGATAAGTAGATCGCTCTATGACGCTCTCCTCCGTCATGGATACACTGCTTACCCTACGACTGTACGCACTGCTCTTGCCGATGGGTCCGACCGATTGACTCGTATGCAAGCCATCAAGGTGCCAGTTTTCCTCCAAGGTCGGACAACGCAAACTACCTTCCTCGCCTTTTCAAATGAAAGCGAGAACAAGACCTTACTTGGAGCCGATTTCATTGAAGATTCAGGGCTCCTACTAGATTTGAAAAATCGAGAATATCTGTTCGACAGTCAGCCAGCGAAGCGATACCCCTTCTCGCCAAAAGCTAGGCTCGTTACTAGGCAGCCTCCAGTCAATTTCGAAGAAATGGAGATATCACCAGTACCTCCGGTGCATGAAGATGACTATGTCTACGGACCCCCACTACCAATACGAAATGCACAAACAAACTTCCTTTGGTTAGATGCCCGAAGAGCCATTGACGAGCACTATCAGGAACAAGATCATGAAGCATCACTACCATCCTTATTCAAACCACCCAAGAGGGTTCACCTTGCGTCTTTCGAGATCAGACCCACTGAGTGTCAATCCTTTAATCCTGAACAACGCTCCGAGTTCCAAGGATTATTGGAGGAGTACTCAGACCTCTTCAAACCAACCGGACCACCAGCTGTCAATGTCGAACATAAAATTTCCATTGAAGACCATCCGCCGATTTCAACAGTACCATATCGGCTGAGCCCAGACAAGAAGGAACTACTCAAGACCCAGCTACAAGCCCTTCTAGACGAAGGTATCATTGAGGAATGTGACAGTCCATGGGCTGCTCCGATTGTGTTGGTACCCAAGCCCGACGGGTCGCTTAGACTCTGCGTGGATTACCGTCGCCTGAATGCTATTACGATACCAGATGCGTACCCATTACCTCGACTTGACGATCTTCTACACGCCACCGGCAAAACGAAATGCATTAGTACACTGGACCTTCAATCCGGATATTGGCAAATTCAGCTCAATCCTGGGGACAGAGACAAAACCGCCTTCATCTGCACCTTTGGACTGTATCGTTTTACGAGGATGCCGTTCGGACTACGCAACGCGCCCGCCACCTTTCAACGACTAATGGATCATTTTAAGAATGGCCTCCCGGAGACGACCCTATTAGCATACCTCGATGATCTTATCATCCTGTCACCTGATGAAGACACCCACTTACGTGATTTGCGCCGTGTATTTGAGCGGTTACGTAACTTCCAACTCCGGATGAATTTTGACAAATGCGTCTTCGGATGCCCACGAGTCAAATACTTAGGACATATAATCTCCACAGCAGGGATCGCCCCAGATCCGGCCAAGATAGAAGCCATTGCCAGTCGAGCACCCCCAACAAACATCAAACATCTTCTTTCATTTATCCAAGCATGTTCCTGGTTCCGACGATTCGTCCCGAACTTCGCAGACGTCGCAAAACCACTAACTACACTTACCAAGAAGAATGCAGTTTGGGCTTGGGGACCATCTCAACAAAACGCTTACACTCAACTTCAGAAGTGCTTAACATCCGCACCGATTCTACAACAAGCTGATCCGACGAAGCCTTTCACGTTACGAACAGATGCCAGTGCCTACGCTATCGGTGCAGCTCTCCTCCAGGGGAGGGGCAAGAAGAACGCTGCATCGAATACGCTAGCCGCCTGCTCACCTCAGCAGAAAGCAACTATTCTACCACCGAAAGAGAAGCCCTTGCTATCGTGTGGGCCGTACAAAAGTTTCGCGGATACATTGCTGAAACCAATACAGTGATTGTTACCGACCACCAACCTCTGAAATGGTTAATGTCGCTAAAATCCCCCACTGGACGCCTCGCCCGATGGGCTCTCCAACTCCAACCATTTAACCTCACTATTGAATATACCCCAGGACGGTCCAATGCACTTGCTGATTTATTGTCTCGACCTCCTAACATTGACCTAGCCTATGTCAGTATTGACGTTCCTGTTAGCTCAGACAACACTCAACGAGAAAAGCAACTCCAGGATCCCGAAGTCAAAAAAATTATTGATGATCTTAGTTCTCACAACCCGGAAATCGCACAGCCTTGGGCTTCCAGGGGGTATGTAATCAACCAAGGTGTCCTATATCATTATAGTCATGACGATGACCTAGAAGATGCTCAATGGGTAGTACCCTCACAAGAACGTACCCGTATCATGCACGAATATCATGATGCGCCTACCGCCGGACACTATGGAATTGAGAAAACCATAGCTCGCATTGTACCTCGCTACTACTGGCCCGGAATGAGACGATATATCACCGACTATCTGAAGACCTGTGTTGCCTGCCAACGATATAAAGTTAGTAATCTGAAGCCCGCAGGCCTCCTTCAAACACCCGTTTTGCAACGCCGCATGGAGGTCCTGGCTATCGATTTATTCGGTCCTCTACCTCCATCCCAGAACGATGAAAAGTGGATCTTGATTATTGAAGATTACGCCACCAGATGGGTTGAACTCTTCCCACTTGTAAATGCCACCGCCGAGAAATGTGCCTGGACTCTAATCAATGAAGTCTGCCTGAGATATGGAATGCCGCGTCGGCTCATTAGTGACAACGGGACCCAATTTATCAGCGCCGTAATGCAAAAGGTAACCTTCTGCCTTGGTATTGATCAAGCTTTCACCCCCGTCTACCATCCAGAAGCAAACCCTGTAGAAAGAAAGAATCGTGATCTAAAGACACAACTCGCTATTCAGATTGGTGATTCACCACACCCAACATGGCCCGAAAAGCTCCCAGCGATACGCTTTGCAATGAATACTGCCCGTTGTGTCAGTACTGGATATTCTCCCGCCTACCTCATGTTCGGCCGAGAACCAAGAACCGTGGACGACGTCACCCATGATCTCAGAAGTCTAGTGTTATCTGAGACTTTCGTTCCAGAAGCCACCACACGTCTACTAGCTCTCAGTAATACCCTGAATGATGCCCGTGAAATTCATGAAACCCAACAAGACCGAAGAAAACGCCTCGCTGATAAAAATCGTCAAGCATCGTTGCCGTTTCAACCAGGAGATAGAATTCTGGTAACTTCACACCCAATAAGCAGTACGTCACGTGAGTACAGTGCTAAGTTAGCACCTCGACGCGACGGTCCCTATATCATTTTACAACAGAAAGGTGCCACCAGCTATGAAATAGCCACTCTCGAAAACCCCACCGAATCCATTGGGACATATCACGCATCACAAATCCGGTTGTTCCACCAGACTGAACAAAATAGTGAAGTTACACCCGTCCAACCACTTCGACGAAGAGGACGTCCTCGAAAGAAAACATCCACTAGTAATCCAGGACCATGATCGGGACGATTTCATGGTCCTGAGGGGGAGATTGTAACAAGTAAGGAATTCATTTAGTTCTAAAACTCCCCGTAATTACGCTCTCGAGGGCAGCACCTTACGCTGCCGCCGCCACTAGACTCAAAACTACCCCCTCCTCGCTACGACACTCTCAAGGAACGAGCAAGTGGGACTTTAGTTCCAATGCGCTCCGTAATCAAAATCCTGGGGGCAGCACTGGTACCAGTGCCAGCATCTCCCACTCTACTTACAAGCTACGCCCTGGGCCAATAGGAGCACAACCCCCGCTACGACTCTCATCCCCTCTTCGAGTTGCTCCTGCCTTAGGGCTATAAAAGGGCCATTCCCACCCCATTTCGACAGTCTTTCTGGAGACTCGCCGCCAGTGACACTGGGCTAAACCGGGATACTCCCGCATAAGCCAGATTTTTGGTCACGTGGCGAGTACGCGCTTCTTGCCGTACCAGTCTCCAGTCTCCCGGGCGAGTACGCGCTCCTTGCCGTACAAGCTGTCACCCCTCCCGGCGAATACGCGCTACTTGCCGTACCAGCCTTCATCCTCCGGGGCTAAAGCGCGCTCTCGTGCCGTCTTAGTCTTACCCCCCTCCTAAGCCGCTAGTGCGCTACGTGCCACTTCAGCTCTCCGCCGCGCACCAGTGCCAACGCAGAAGACATCCGGGACCTCCGTGCGTTAGAGAAGATCTCCGCGCGTTAGAGAAGATTTCCGTGCGTTTGAGAAGATTTCCGCGCGTCAGAGAAGATTCCCGTGCGTTAGAGAAGATTTCCGTGCGTTTGAGAAGATCTCCGTGCGCCCCCCTCTTAAAGAAGACCGCCGCGCGTTCCCCGCTTAGAGAAGATCTCCGCGCGTTAGAGAAGATCTCCGCGCGTTCTCCCTTACTGAAGATATCCGTGACTCTCGTATCCTGTCGATTGAAGATATCCAGAGTGTCTCAAGAGTTCCGGATAATCATTTATCTTTGTACATATCATTTTGTGTTTCTTGATTCAATAAATAGTTTTGTTAATATATTCAAATTTGGTTCTCTCGACCTTGAACCCCTTCATCTCCCTTTCCCTGAGATAATATTGTGAGTCCAGAAAAAGGATCCCCTTCCCTTTTCACCTCCCCCTTACATTTCTAAATTAAAAAAAAAAAAAAACTCATGAAAATCCGTCAGGTGGTTTCAGAGTTAATGCGTTATAAAAAAAAAAGTTAATTTTTTTTTTAAGGTGTTTTTTTTTGGCATCTGAGGCCATTTAGACCCCCGGTATCCAATTCAATTGAAATAAATAAGACGGGATGCGAACCCTCGACCTCTGGCACCAGATGCTCTACTTCTGGGCCACAGGTCAAGGGCTTCTTTATAATTCATTGAAAAAAAGCCCATAAAAATCCGTCAAATAGTTTCAGAATTAAGGGGTTCCAGGGTATAAAGAAAAAATTTAAAATTAAATCTCACAATTATTATTCGATAATTAATCATATAAATATTAAATTTTAATTTTTCGCATTTTGTCTTCGCAATGTATTTATAAAATTAATTTTGTTTAAGAAGATCAGGCAATTTTATTGCCAATTTATTTTAAAATAAGTACCTTATTTATTCACTTAAATTAAAATTTCATTCCTGATGATGGCTGTTTGATACGACCATATTTTTACTTTCTCGTACCCTAAATATGAAATATATAGAGAGAGAAAGTATTGTTTTTTTATTAATCTCATAATTTGGAGTTGGCGCAGTTAAAAAAAAATCATTTAACTTGATATTACAAAATAGACCTGTAGATGTCACTACAGAGACGCGCACCAATCCCGAAAGTTGGTATCTGGCTCAAACAATCCAACAATACAGTCCTTATTTTAGGAGTGAGAGATCCTTCCTTTGCCTTTCTATAGGCTAGTAGTTCAATTACAATCAAAATGAATTATTTAAATTTAATTTATATTAATTTTTATAAAATTCTAATTAGGAGATTTAGCTAATTAATTGTTTGTTTTTTTAATTAGAAAAAGAAATATGAGATGTAGAATGTATATATATATATATATATATATATATATGTATATATGTATATAATAACCTCTTTTTTATTAAAATTAATTATTCAATAAACCATTAAAAGGAAAGGGTGGGAATCGAACCCACTCCAACCTATAAACTAAGTTTTTTTTTTTTTTTTTTTTTAAGGTCTTTTTCGGCATCTAAGAGGCCATTTAGACCCCATCCCTATTTATTTCAAATGATTTGTAGTCAAATCAAATGAAATAAATTTTTCTCGCTTGGGATGGGAAGCGAACCCGGGACTCCGGTGCGAGAAGCTAATGTCTTCTCACTGAGCCACGGCTCCCGGGGATAAACTAAGTTTAAATTATTAATTTTATATTAAAAAAAAAAAAAAAAAAAAATAGGCTATAGGCCTACTTATTAAAGAAATAGGCATATGTTAACGGGCACGGAGACACGCACCAATCCCGAAAGTTGGTATCTGGCTCAAACAATACAGTCCTTATTACTTTCTCTTATCCTATACATGAAATATATAGAGAGAGAAAGTAATGCAAAAAATTTGATGTCAAGATTTTGATGGATATACACGTTTTGAGGTCCCCTAAGTCCAAAAAAGTGATTTTCGCGACATGGTTGTCTCTGCGTGTGTAATGATATTTTTTTTTAACCTTTCTTAAAAAGTGAGTCGTCCAATCAAATTAAATAATTTAAATTTAATTTATATTAATTTTTATCAAATTCTAATTAGGAGATTTAATTTTTTATCGATTAGCAAAAGAAACATGAGATGTAGAATGTATATGGGGCATTCCACGCCAACTCGACCACTTCTGAACCCGACCATTTTTGATTTGGCTGAAACTTTGTTATCTTTTTATACCCTATTGAAAACGTGTTTGAGAATTTTTTCAGATTTTACGACCCAGCCAAAAAAAAGTTATAGCATTTTCAAAAAACATCGATTTTTTTTTTTAAATAACCGTAAAACTGTCAAAAATTAACTTATCGGGACGATTTTTTTTTTGAAATTTTTGTCTTTAAATGTACATTTCAGAAAAAATATGACAAAATTTTACAGATTCATCTTGAACGTTTTTTTTGACATTTTCGTAAAAAAACAAAAATTTCGGGATGAATGACACTTTTTTTTTAATTTTTTTTTTTTATAAAAAACTTTGATTTTTTCTACAAATTCTCTGAAAATTTCAGAGTGGGATTATTTCGCGTTCTATTTTTTTTTATTTTTGAAAAAAAAAATTTTTTTTTCTCTCAGCTTATTTTTCATGACGGTGCTCTTAAATTCTTCCAGGACTGTCCGAGATTCTAGAAAACTGAAGAAAAATAATAATAATAATAGTTAGAGGTGATGAAAATCGAGAAAATTCCATTTATCCTGAAAAGATAGAAATTAGTTGTGTATTCAACTACTGAAGAATTTGAAGCGTCAAGTAAAAGCTTAGAAACATGGGCGTAACTAGGGGGTGCCAGGGGGCCGGGCCTCCCCAGAAAGCTCCTTGTCCCAAGAAAAATTGAGAAAATATGGGGCTTTTCAGGGCCTCCGGAGGATGGCTGGTCCCATGGCCCCCCTTTAATTTTTCTTGGGGCAAGGAGCTTTCTGGGGAGGGCCAGGCCCCCCCCTGGCACCCCCCTAGTTACGCCCATGTTTCTAAGCTTTTACTTGACGCTTCAAATTCTTCAGTAGTTGAATACACAACTAATTTCTATCTTTTTCAGGATAAATGGAATTTTCTCGATTTTCATCACCCCTAACTATTATTATTATTATTTTTCTTCAATTTTCTAGAATCTCAGTCAATCCTGGAAGAATTTAAGAGCACCATCATGATAAATAAGCGGAGAAAAAATTTTTTTTTTTTTTCAAAAATAAAAAAAAATAGAACGCGAAATAATCCCACTCTGAAATTTTCAGAGAATTTGTAGAAAAAATCAAAGTTTTTTATAAAAAAAAAAAAAATTAAAAAAAAAGTGTCATTCATCCCGAAATTTTTGTTTTTTTCCGAAAATGTCAAAAAAAACGTTTAAGATGAATCTGTAAAATTTTGTCATATTTTTTTCTGAAAAGTACATTTAAAGACAAAAATTTCAAAAAAAAAATCGTCCCGATAAGTTAATTTTTGACAGTTTTACGGTTATTTGAAAAAAAAATCGATGTTTTTTGAAAATGCTATAACTTTTTTTTGGCTGGGTCGAAAAATCTGAAAAAATTCTCAGACACGTTTTCAATAGGGTACAAAAAGATGACAAAGTTTCAGCCAAATCAAAAATGGTCGGGTTCAGAAGTGGTCGAGTTGGCGTGGAATGCCCCATATATATATAT
>JAKCPI010003373.1:0-38380 GCA_023213315.1 Euborellia annulipes
TTAAGTATTAATTTTTAAAATTTTACATTAAAAATATTTTATTTTCGAAAAAAAATTTTTTTTCAAATCTCGGGGAGGGAGAAATTACCCCCTTTACCCCCCTGAAATATTTTCTTGATAATTCAAAAAATTTTAAATTTAGGCTATGTATAGCTCGTAAAAAAATTGAAATTGGCTATTTGAACTTAAAATGGGCACTAAAAAAAGGCATTTATAGATGAAATAGGCACTAAAACCCGGAATCGGCCAAAATAGGCATTATAGGCTCTAACAAATGCCTCTTATTTTATTCAGAATTTCATGAAACGTATACATATCATATTGGCCTAAATTTTAAGCCATAAATTAAAAAAAGGCAAATAGGGGGAAAATCCGAGCCCTAATTATGAATAATAAAAATTTTTTGCGGATTTCAAATATGGATAGATGGCCTCTTATGGTCCACTCTCCAAAATCTGGCTGAGCAGCTAGTTTTTTAATTAAATAAATATTTACAAATAAATTATGAAGAGAAATTAAAAATTTTCAGAATTTGTGAAAATGCTGTTTCAGAGTAAACCGCCCAAATCTGGCTTTGCAGCTAGTTATTATAGGAATCTTAAATAAGATATTCATATATAGCAAGAGAAATAAAAATTTTTTGTGGGTGTTTAAAGAGAGCCTTTGAATGGCCTTTTAAGTCGGGCTGTGCAGCTAGTAAATAAATTAGATCATATTTATATTCTGTCTTTAAATCTAATTTTTTGTATGTCATCTAAAAATTATTTATTTGAACCAAATAATAACTTTCACTTATTGTTAAATGAGATCGTGGCTAATCGAAATCGGTTAGTAAGTAATAAATATTTTATCATTTAACAATAACAAGTCTTATTGTTTGAATTAAAAATAATCACCTGGGTATTGTTGAAGAGAAGAGGCCAAGATGGCTGGTTAGAGAGTCCTCTCAATTGGCAATGATGGATGTGTGAATAAACCGTTGCTGTTAGTTGGTTTCCTGTTTTGAAAAAAAAAAAAAAAAAAAAATTCGTTGTTAGTTTAAAAAATAATTAATTTCGCTTAATGTTAAAGGAGATAGGTCTTTCAACTTTCAACTATTAAGTTGAAATCGACATTTAATATCAAAATCATAAATTGATCTTGTTAAAACGATTTATCAACTTTTGTTTCTTTTAATACTAATTTGAATATTTAATCGAAATATTAAAACTTTTTTAAATTTTTGTATAAAAATGTTTAAAAGTAATTAGAAGAATCATTTATATGCAAAAAGAATTTTAAAAAATATAAAATTTACCTGAAATTTCGAGGAACGGGGGGAGGAGGTGTTGATGGCTTGTAAGCGTCGTCTCGTCTAGCAGCGGAGGGGTGGTGAGAGACGGCGCCGCGGCGCGCCGCCGCTGAGCCGGTGAGAGGGGAGAGCAACAAGGCGCTTGGCAAGGGGAAATGGCCTAGAAAGAAAAGAATCTTATTGTTAGAGCGCTTGAAATTTACTCCCACTCCTTTGGTGAGGGGAATGTAGGGGAGGGATGGCCAAGTGATGAGATGAAGGGAAAGCTACTCAAGGAGAGGGGGGGGGGGGGGCTGCCCGCTTGAAAGGAATGGGCAAGGCGATCAGAGCGGAGCTAATGAAGAGAGGGGAGAGCGATCATGGAACATAATCTTATCTTTTGTAAATTACTTAAAAACTAAAAATTGAATGCTACACTATTTTCTGATGGAAAATAATAAAAATAAATTAAAACTTAATCTTATATGAACTGAAATAACGAAATATGTTGAAGTGGTTTAAAAGAAAGGCAAAGTATTAAGCCGAAGATTCGTTTTCCGTACCAAGCGACAAAATTTTATTTCAATTGAATTGATGCCCCCGGGTTTGGCGTAGTAGGTAGCGTGCCTACCTCCTATACCAAACGTCGCGGGTTTGGGCCCAGGCAGTCCGATGATTTTATTTAAGCCATTTGGATACCAGATGGCTTAAATAGAAATGCCTGAACCCACAATAGATATATTCATTACAACGGTTATCTTAAAAGTCTTAAATGGCCTAAGTTGTCGAAAAGACTGTGTGAATGTGTGTGTGAGTGTGAGTGTGAATATAAAAAAAGTGTGAATGTTAAAAAAAAAATCTGGTGTGAGTGGCGCACAGCACACAACTTTCTCTTACCTTCGGTAATCGAATGTTGTGTACTGTGCTTGTCACACCAGATTTTTTGTGTCGACATGTATTTAGTTTCCGACAGCACGGTACATTCGATTTTCAAGATGTACAATTTATAAATATGGCAAAATATTTATATTTTGTTACCATGGCAACCATTTCTCCTATCTTTTCTATGGAGTACAAGAGTAAAGTGGTCTTCAGAAGATTTCAATTCCAAAATGAGATTATACATTTTAAAGAGAATATAAAAAATTATTGATTTTTGAATTTAAAAAAAAAATCGTTGAAACGAATTTAGAGAAAATCGAAAAAAACTGAAAAAGTGCATCAGTAAAGTACTAGTACTCTTTGGTCGATTTTGTTCAAAAGCTTCGTGTCACGTCCCATGGCGGTGCCTAACTTAAATATAAAATTTCAACCTCCTAACTTTTTCCGTTGAGATATTTTGTTCACAGACACACACACAGACAGACAGACAATGTCGCGAAAACCACTTTTTTGGATTCAGGGGACCTCAAAACGTGTATATCCATCAAAATCTCGACATCGAATTTTTGACATGAATCCAATACTTTCTCTCTATATATATTAACATATATATGGACTCTGTTATGCAATGGTGTGTCAAAGACCAAAAAATTCAAAATTGAGTTAAGCACGGAATATTGTTTCAAATGCTATAATTATTAGTATTTTTTTATGAAATATGTCCTAAAAAAATTTATATTTAATGTTACTTGCACAATTGACAAAAAAAATTATATATAATCCAATGAAAACAAAAACTTTAATGTTGATTTTCTCAAAACTCGATGTTTGGTCTTTGACACACCATTGCATAACAGGGTCCATATAGAGGTACGAGAAAGTAAAAATGAATTGATTACAAATTAAAGGGGTCTAAAAGGCGTTGGAAAAAAAAATATTAAACAAAAAATAAACGAAAAGAGTAAAAAAATATTAAAAATAAAAATGGGAATGACTTTCTCTAAACTTTCTCGTATATTCTTTTGGAATTATGTCTTGTGTGTGTGTGTGTGTGTGTGTGTGAACACGATTGCTTAAAAACCAAAGCAGCTAGATGGATGAAATGTGGTATATTCAAACTCGGTCGGGCTTTTTTTTGTAATTTTTCTCCGGATTTGTGATATAAAATGAATTTATTATGAAATTTCAAAAAAAAGCCGTATTTTTGGGAAAAAGCGGATGCGCCTGGGGCTGGCAGGGGGGGGCGCGGTTTGCCGGGATGTACGTTACGCCTCTGCATAAAATCATAGAATTGAAAATAGGTGGTAAACAGATAAACGTAATACTGTATATTTTTGTGTACAATAAATTTTTTATATGACATCTATATGAACTATAATTACTTTTTCCCAAAAAATATAGGGGCCCTAAAAAAATTTTTGCACAAGGCCCTAAAAAAGCTAGTTACGGCCCTGATAACAAGATCCAATTAGTTGTTATTGTTTATTAGTCAATATTTATATTCAAATTTAAACATGCCGAAATACAATCTATGGCTTAAATTTTTTATAAATTTATAAGGTTAAAAAATAATTCGATATCAAAAACAAAACAAACAAACAAAAAAATAGAAATTATATTTTAATTTAAATGTTATGGCTATTTGGAAAAGGAAAAATCGTCTTTTTTATCGTTATCTTGATTGACAAATGATTTAAAAACAACTTCATGAGCTGCGAGGCTGGAAACAAACGAGTGAGTAAAAATTTCTATTGAAATTTAAAGATAGATAGGCCAACTCCGAAGTTTAGGGTTGCAATACACTGTTAAAAATTTTCAAGATATATATTTTTACACTAAATGGTTGGATGATACAATTGGCAATAATATCTTCCAAAACTAGATATGAAGAATTGCCGGCCTATACCATGATATTGGCCTATACGATTATCATAAATTCTATAGTTTTTTGTATTTTATATAATTTTGGAAGGTGTCTAATATATGTATTTGCCCTAGAAAGCAGTGAGGCTGCGAAGGAGCCGCTCTGAGTCAGCAGCCGTCTCTCTTGAATGGACCACAGCCACCATCGTCCTCAAAGAATCCTACCTCTTCGGAAAAGGTTTTTATCACCAGATAATCTCTAAGTCACCTCCGTGGTTTATTTACATTTCTCTAAACGTCCGAAAAACAGAAGTGATAGGTCTTTTCCCCATAAATCACTTTGAATACTATACAAAAAGTTAAAAAATTTCATATAAATAATATGAAATTTTACTGTTTAGGGGACGCATCGTCCTGCGTGGTGTCCGCTTCGATGGCCCATTTCCATCGACCGCGACATCATCGCCATCATCAACAACACCAACATAAACATCGTCATCGGCAATCTTTAGGAGGGGAGACCTACTGGCAAGAGCATATTAACTGGCAACAGCAGCAGCAGCAATATCAATATCCTATCGAACAAGCATACTCAACAGGCAACGATGAAAAATATGCAACGCCTTTGGTGAATGGTTTGTGGTTCATATTAGTTAATAACAATAATTGAAACAAATAAGGAGTGAAATACATTGTTCATAAATATTGGAAAAAATCCAGATATGAAGGGATTTGTGTTTTTTTTTAGGTAGGCGAGAGAGGATGGGCAGTTAGTTTTTGGACCAGCGCAGATAAGAGCAGTGTAACATCCCTTATCTTCATCTCCCTGTTTAATTAAAGCAGAAAGGAAAATAAACTCACACCTCCTAGGCAAAGCAAAAAAAATCGATACTTTAAATTTAAAGTTTAGAATAGTTAAAGTGACACACAGGAAAAAAATTGATACTTTCATTTTCACATTATTTGGAATTATAAATTAGTTTTTAGTTATATAATTTAATCAAAAATGCTACTTAATAAATGACGAAGTAGCCAATTATATTTATAAAGATCTCGACTCGTACAACAAATCCCCGCCTTTCAAAAAAATTTAATAAAAATTTTCATTAGGAACACCACCTAACCTTGACATAAAATAGCCAATATTCCTTTTATTTCAGATTCTTTTGTAAAAAATAAATAATATTGTTAATCAATAGTTTAGTATATTTATTTTTAATATCTCGCTATTGAGAAATTTTTATAGCCCGGTCTGTACGAATGCTATGTGCGTCCTACTTATATTGAATCATATAAATAAGTTTGTAAATATACTTCGAGGGATGAATGGGGTAACCCAACAGCCGATAAAATAAAAATAAATAAATAAATAAAAAGTTGAATCAAATTGATGATGTCCGCTTTTTTTGTGTCAGTATCGAGTCTCTTCGTCTTTAATATTTCATATCAGCTCATATGGCAAAACTTCTTTTAACTGTTCTTATATACATTTATAATAAGTTTTTTCATAAATGTTGCTGCCTCTAAAATTTGCCGCCTAGTCCGCCTCTTCGAAAATACGGCCCTGCGTCAGGAGCCTAACATACCGAAAATACTTAAAAAAAAAAAAAAACTTGCTTAAAAAATACTCGATACTTAGTGGTATCAATGCTTTACTTCCGATACTTTCCTTTAGATACCACATCCCTAACTGTGTATATTGGCGGGGTGTCCATTCGTCTGTCTGTCTCTCCAATCCGAGTTCCTTCACGGATCTGTATAAGGATTTTTTTTTTTAATTTGAGGGAAAAGCCTTAAATTGCGGCAAAAAAGCCCTCATTTAGCCTACAGGAAATGGCATTTCCCGGTTGTTTGCCCCTGGTGCATCGTGCACGGAAGCACGCACCAACCCATGTGTACTGGTATCTATCTCGAGGGCCAGCAGCCGGGTTCCCAAAAATTGGGAGTGGGGGGGCCCATCACCTCCAAGAATCAGTCCCTCTCGGGACTGGTCTAATTCTTCTCCTCTATCTAGGCGGGCCCGAATCAGCTGCGCGGGGTCCAGGGTGGCGTAGGTCGCCTTGCTAGACGCCAGCACTTCTCATAATTGGGAAAAGGCGAGGGTCCGCCGTAGGCGGGCCCGAGCCAGCTGGCGGGAGGTTCAGGGGGGCAAGCCAGATAAAGAAAAATGTTAAATTTTTCTAAAATCTAATTACAATGAAGAAGATCCGGATAACTTCCTTTATTCTTCTAGCATGAAATGAAGGCATTTGAAGTCGGATTTGTCTTTGAAATTACTAAGTAGATGGTGATAAATTTAGACAACAACAACAACAACAACATCAGTTAAAAAAAAGAGAGGGATTTTAATAGGAAAATAATCAGCAAGAGGATTAAAAAGCTAATGGCTTCCCCATTGCCTCATTTGCAATTAGATGAACTTTTATTAAATAAACATAAGCAATAAATAAATAAATAGAAGAAGGAATGAAACACAAATTTATACCCTCAGGGAAATTCACTCTTTTTTGAAATCATGAGATGTCGCGACAAATTTAATTCAGTTTTATAAAAATTTTTTTATATATATATATATATATATATATATATATATATATATATATAATAATCCGATTTTATTATTAATATATAATCTTTGAATTTATATTCATGTTTATAATTCCCAAATGCCTCCCTATTTCTATTTAATACTTTGTGATGAAATTTTGCTGTCAGATTTTCAAGGTCAAGGTCTTTTTGTATTCTATTTTCAATTACTATTGGAATGTGTGAGTGTCCACGTGTTTTTCCTGGTAATAAGCAACAAATGATATGAAAATTTAAAATAGAATCTTGATTAAGTGTGTGAAATCTTGAATTTTGCAATGGCAAAAAAAGCCGCAGGCGAACAGGAACTCAATATTATTGAAGATATGTACCAGGTAATAGAGTTTTGGTATTTGATTGATATAAAATGTGGTTGGCAATGGTTGGTGCAGGATGGTAGACTGACCGTATGAATGATAATGAACAGGGAGTAAGAAAACTAAATTTAGGAGATGTAAAAGAGTGTGAAAATGTGAAAAATGTATTAGAAAGTACAATCAAATTTGTAAACTTGCTGGGAAATATACTAATAATTTATATTATTCATTTAAATAAATGTAGTCGATTGTATTAAAAAAAAAAATGTTGAACATTTTATCTCAGACGAATAGCGACGCCCGGAAGATAGGCAACTAATGGCCATATTTTTAACTTAGGTTGCCTAACTCAAAGGAGAGATGTTGGATATATTCCAAGTTTTCAGTGTTCTCGCATTAATCTATTAATAAATCAATTAATCAATCGGTTTCATTAACTGTTCATATAAGCCTAATAAGATATTAGGAGAGGTATGGATTAATATAAAAATTATTAAGTTGTATCAAGTGGAGAAGATGTGATGGCGGATGCTAATACAAATACTGCCAATACTTTCTCTAATAAGTGCGGATATCTGAGTTGAAAATGAAAGATTGTGAATGAATAATTGATTTCAATGATTAAAATAAAAGAAAACACTGGACCAAAAAGTGCTGATGTTGTTGTTTCAAGAGTGAATCTACAGGTTCAGGTTTAGTCTCGGAAATTAGAGTTTGATTATATTTTTCTCATTAAAGGGCAATTAAATTTATTGATTTGACAATAATCAGATTAATTTTATATTTTTACTTTCTCTTACCTATGTATATATGTAATATATATAGAGAGAGAAAATAGTGGATTCATGTCAAAAATTCGATGTCGAGATTTTGATGGATCTTCACGTTTTGAGGTCCCCTGAATCCAAAAAAGTGGTTTTCGCGACATGGTCTGTCTGTGTGTGTGTGTGTGTGGGTGGGTGTGTGTCAAATTTTAAGCATGAAGGAATTGAGCTATGAGGCTGAAATTTTGTATTTAAGTTAAACACCCCCCGGGACCGGAAAAATAAGCTTTTAATCAAAATCGGCCAAAGAGTATTAGTACTTTACTGATGTACTTTTTCAGTTTTTTTCGATTTTCTCAAAATTCGCTCTAACGATTTTGATTAAAATTCAAAAATCAATTATTTTTTTGATGCTCTTTCAAATGTATATTCTCGTTTTGCCCTCAAAATTGTTTGAAGCACACTTTACTCTTGTGCTTCATAGGAAAGATAGGAGAAATGGTTGCCATGGTAACAAAATATAAATATTTTCCCATACTTATAAATTTTACATCTGAATTCAAATATTCCCTACTGCCGGGAACTAAATACATGTCGACACAAAAATCTGGTGTGACAAGCACAGTACACAACTTTCGATTACCGAAGGTAAGAGAAAGTTGTGTGCTGTGCGCCAGTCACACCAGATTTTTTTAATTAAAAGACAATTGTTTTATTTATTTAAAATTTAATCGCCTACGTTTATTTATTTATTTACAACGATGATCCCATACAGACATTCTGTCCAGTTACATGGGATCGCAAAACATACAAAAAACACACACACACACATATATACCATGGGGAACATAAACATTTGCACCCTGAGCCATTTGAAAGACGCCTACTGTTAGGCAGCCCAATTGACTCACCACTACATATGCAGTGTCTGTGTGAATTTACCTGAGGTAGGGTTCTGAGGGTCTTTTAGGATAGACCATAAACCACCTCTTTTCAGCAATATAGCGTAGCCTTTTTTTTTATCTCAATATTTAAACTTTTTTTTTTAATTTCATCTTGTTATTTGGAAAAAAATAAACTTATTTCAAATTTTGAACGAAACTTGCACCCTGAGCCATTTGAAAGACGCCTACTATCCCAATTTTTAATAAAATTTCTCCGATATCTATAGACCTTTATAATAATAATATCTCGGGCGTTAGAATATTCTTATTAAGAAAAAAATCTGGTGTGACTGATCGCACAGCACACAACTTTCTCTTACCTTTGGTAATCAAAAGTTGTGTTCTGTGCTTGTCATACCAGATTTTTCGTGTTGGCATATATTTAGTTTCCGCTGATACCGGTATATTAGAATTCACATGTAAATATCCGACCAACGTTTTTTAATGACTTCCAGGACTTTTTATTTATTAATAATGTGTTGAGCCACCATTTGCTTGTAGAGATTTTTACAGGTTATTTGGGGGTACTCTAGGATCTATCCAAAGTTTTTGACCTCGAGGACCCTGTACTAACTTGGGGGGAGTGGGAGAGGGGGTTGCAAAAACCTCAAAATTTTAGAACTTTTTTCATTTTTTATTTTGTTTTCTATCTCATAAACTAAGCATATTTTGTGCACCAGAGTACAATACAAAGTTGTAGAGCATTAAATTTGCTAAAATTTCGTTATTAAAACGCGTATTTAGACCCAATATTAACCGAGATACGGCCGATCAAAGGTTCTATTTGTTTTACATTTCGAGAAATTTGGTCTAACTTTAATCGGCCGTATCTCGGTTAATATTGGGTCTAAATATTCGATTTATTAACCCAATTTTAGCAAATTTAATGCTCTACAACTTTGTTATGTATTAAAATTCACAAAATATGTTTAGTTTCCGAGATATAAGCGAAAAACTGAAAAAAGTCCAAAGTATCTCGAAATGAAAAAAAAGAAACTTTAATCAGCCGAATCTCGGTTAATATTTGGTCTGAAAATTCGTTTTGTCAACCAAATTTTATACTCTTTCTAATTTATTATGAAGGAGTGCACAAAATATGCTTAGTTTAAGAGATATAAGCGAGATACTGAAAAAAGAACACACATTTTGAGTTTTTTTTTTTTTTCTCCAACCCCTGTACGAATTAAACAAAAGCAAACATTAAAAGCTAAAAATTGAATTTAAGTTTTTTTTCGGTGTCTAGAAGAGGAATTCGCAAATTCTTTATTTAAAATTCATTTATTGTCCAAAGGGATGGTTTATGGTCTATCCTAAAAGACCCCCTCAGAACCCTATCTCAGGTAAATTCACACAGACAGTGCATATGTAGTGGTGAGTCAATTGGGCTGCCTAACAGTAGGCGTCTTTCAAATCGCTCAGGGTGCAAATGTTTATGTTCCCCATGGTATAATATATATATATATATATATATATATATATATATATATATATATATGTATGTTCTTGAAGGTTTCCGCGACCGGATGTATGCGAAGACAAGTTTTCTCGGGTTAAGTCGCGTGGGGGTGCTGAGATTTACTCTCAGCACCCCACGCAACTTAACCCGAGAAAACTTGTCTTCGCATATATATATACATATATCTCAGCAAAAAACATCGGAGATGCAAAAAGGGGGCGCCTCGCATTATTTTTGCCCAGCGTCGAGGTGAAATCAAAAAAATGCGCCTCGCTTTTCTGATTTATATAAAAGCAAGGAAATATTTTCACTTAAATAAAACCCCTACAGAATTTTATTTGTTTCATATATCCTCGCTTTTATATAAATCAGAAAAGCGAGGCGCATTTTTTTGATTTCACCTCGACGCTGGGCAAAAATAATGCGAGGCGCCCCCTTTTGCATCTCCGATGTTTTTTGCTGAGATTTCACTTCTTTTTGTGAAATATTACATTTAAATATTATTTAATAATTTTTGTTTATTAAATATTAAGTTATCCCATGAATAGATCTTTTAATATGCATTCCAATCAGTAAAAAATAAATACATCGTTTGGTATCCATTCAAAACGATAAACATAGGATTTCCCTAAATTTTATAAAATTTTAGGATTTTATTTTTATTATGTTGGTAGGATATAAATACATCGTTTGGTATCCATTCAAAACGATAAAGATAAGATTTCACCAAATTTTATAAAATTTTAGGATTTTTATTTTTTTTATGTTGGTAGTATGTAAATACATCGTTTGGTATCCATTCAAAACGATAAAGATAAGATTTCACCAAATTTTATAAAATTTTAGGATTTTTATTTTTTTTATGTTGGTAGTATGTAAATACATCGTTTGGTATCCATTCAAAACGATAAACATAGGATTTCACTAAATTTTATAAAATTTTAGGATTTTTATTTTTGTTATGTTGGTAGGATGTAAATACATCATTTGGTATCCATTCAAAACGATAAACATAGGATTTCACCAAATTTTATAAAATTTTAGTTTTTTTATTTTTGTTATGTTGGTAGGATGTAAATACATCATTTGGTATCCATTCAAAACGATAAACATAGGATTTCACCAAATTTTATAAAATTTTAGGATTTTTATTTTTGTTATGTTGGTAGGATGTAAATACATCATTTGGTATCCATTCAAAACGATAAACATAGGATTTCCCTAAATTTTATAAAATTTTAGGATTTTTATTTTTGTTATGTTGGTAGGATGTAAATACATCATTTGGTATCCATTCAAAACGATAAACATAGGATTTCACCAAATTTTATAAAATTTTAGGTTTTTTATTTTTGTTATGTTGGTAGGATGTAAATACATCATTTGGTATCCATTCAAAACGATAAACATAGGATTTCACCAAATTTTATAAAATTTTAGGTTTTTTATTTTTGTTATGTTGGTAGTACTTCTTATCACGTTAATCTATTGTATTTCTATCTGAAGGGATCTATCCTAAAATTTTTTATTCCATTAGGGATGAAAATTACTAATATCAATAGATATGTTTCTAAATGACGTCATCAGGGAGCAAAATAGTTAGAATTGTCTTTTCGCCACGTTAAAGATAGGACAAATTTGAAATTTTGAATACCTCTCAAAAAGTCACTTTTGATCCAAAATGAAATTTTATATCAAAGGTATCGGGTTTTTGATAGTATCTATTTGTATTTTAAATTTCATCCAAATCGGTCCAGCAGGGAAACCTGTAGCTTTGTCTAAAAATTTGAAAATTGAAGAAAAGAATGAAAAAAAAGAAAAAAAAAAAAAAAAGGAAAAATAAGAGACTAACTTTTGACCTTCCGAAATCGGCAAAATCTCAACTTTGACCCCCTGCCATTCTTTTTGGCACTGGAATTTTTTTTTGAATTCGTGCTCAAAATAATCCTTATTTATTCTAGTTTAATATAAAAAAAATTTGGTTCCGATATCTTAAAATCTTTTTGAGATATTCGCCCAGAAAGAGAAAAGTTTCTCAAAAAAATTTTTTCACGTCCCTATCTTTTATTAAGGATTTAAAATCATTCTTGATAATATAGTCTAGGGACGACTCGTCCATCTAAATGCAATGGGCCATTGACATCTATTGGAATATCAACTAAATGGTAGTATTAAGAGTTTCTTTGCTTTCTTTTGCTTTTCACATGCTCGGCGACGAGTCGCTCCCGCGACTCTTGATCAAATACAAAGAAAAATACATAGGAAATATTATTTATATTATATTGCTGACAAACTCGTGATTTTTGAAACAAGAGCTCTACTCCATTGGCTAAAAGTTGATACATAATTTAAGAATTTTTTGTTGGAAAAATTTTTAATTTTAATTTAAACAAAAAATGTTGGCAGAAAATAAGCTTATTTCATAATTAAAATAAATGGCAATCTTTCAAATTTCTATTTGTAAAAAAAAAAACATATTTATTGGATATGCTGGTGGTTGTTTGTTGTAGAGAGACTAGATGAGCATGAGAGGGAGGCTCTTGGTCCAGCACAGCCGCCGGCTCTTGTGATGCGAGGCGAGATGGGAGGGGAAGTCCCTTTGTGCCCCGTGACAGGTGAGTGCACTCACACGCCATTAACTCTCTCTCTCTCTCTCTCTTTCTCTTCCGATCGGCCAATTCTTATTTGTTTGTTGCTTGCATTTTGTAAATAAATTAAATGTCCACCGTCATTTGTTTCGCTTTTGTTTTTAATCCTTTCTCTAAAAGAATGACATGTCAATATTTATTTATTTACTCTCTTTCGGCATATATTTGAATTTTTTTTTTTTAATTTATTTCTCCTGAACAGAAAATTCAGTATAAAAAGAATTTTATTCTTCAATCTTATTTATAGGAGGCATAAAACTTCAAGAAGAGGGCATTCATATATCCACCAAGATCGTTACTCTCCACTTCGTGCTGAACCGGTAGAGTATCCCTCTTCGCAACAGGCTAGCATCGTGGCGACCACTTCGGAATCAGTGGGACAGAAACAAGTCAGCTCTGGTGAGCAAGAAACTGAGGATCAAGACGAAATCGCGATCCGGGAAGTTTTTAAAAAGGTATTATTGAGAACGTTTGACGTAATTAGTTTTGGAGACTGGTATTTCTCTTTTCACTTTCTATGCTAGTCTTTTTTCTTCTCATCAGGACATATTTTCTTAAATTATTAAGTCGTCACCGGGAGAAAATAAATAAATATACTTTTATTTTTAGTAGTAAAAGAGAAATTTCATACTATTTAGTATTAATTATTGTTGAACATTTAAATAGTATATCTTATAATTATATTGTATACGCTAAATATGTATTCTGTTTATTTATTTGACTAGGCCCTATTGTCTATTCATTTAATTTTAACCAAGATATTAGCCCTCGGGGCTTGGTGTAGGGGTTAGCGTGCTAACCTCGTATACCAAACGTCGCGGGTTCGGACCCCAAGCAGTCCGATGATTTTATTTAAGCCAATTGGATACTAAATGGCTTAAATAAGACTCCTGGACCCCATATATGTATATTAAATCAATAACGGTTATCGTAAATGTCTTATATGGCCTGAGTTGCCGAAAAGACAGTGTGAATGTGTGTGTGAGTGTGAATGAGAAAAAAGTGTGAAAGTTTAAAAAAAAAAACCAAGATATTATTTAAATTGAATGATTTAGTCATTTATTCAAGATAGAATTCTTAACTTTATAATGAAAAACTTTTTTTTAAGTTTGAATTGAGAAAAAAAAAAATCATTTCATGGACTTTTAATTTATCAAAAGGATATTAAGATAGAAAAGCATATTTAAATAAATAGCACAGGGGAACAATGATTTTGTTGTCGGTGTATTTGAAGCTAATCCTGGGTATTTGGGTAGCGCTGTTTCCAAAAATGCCATCAGTTTTGCCCCATCAAGTCTAGTTTTAGAGCTAGAGAGAAAATTGAATTTTAATTGAAAATGTGCTCTAAAGCGGTTCTAATTTTGAATTATTTAGATTTTTTAAGGCGTAACCCCTTAATAGATAGATGAATTACATAGAATATAAAGTTTCAGTTCAATCGGAGGTGATTTATTAGTGCAAAAAACGTCTAAAAGTTTAGAAAAATCGAATTTTTTTTTTTTTTTAACTTTGGACACCCCTAATACAATTCTTTCCACCCCTGAATGCAAAACACATACGATATTCTATAGCTTTCCAAAAATCATTCATTCGTGAAAATTTGCGAAATTGTAAACAAAACAGTTATCAGTCAGGTGAAAAAAAAACTACTCTGGCTGCCTATCTTTTAGGCGCTTTGCTCTCTCTCCGACAGTAGAGATCATAGGAATAAACTTTTAACTATTTAGATATATTTAACTATTTTGTTCACAATTTCATTAGTAATTAATAGACTTTCACGAATGAAATTTGTTTTTGGGGTGTCCAAAGTTAAAAAAAAGATGATTTGAATATTTTTCTCGAATCTTAAGGGGGGAGGAGTAATTGTCTTTTTACCCCCTAACACAGAGGTTCCCAAACTGTGCGCCGCGGCTCCCCAGGGCGCCAAGACTGTTCTCTTGGGGCGCACGTGAAGTTTTTTGCAAAAAAATAATATTCGCCTTTAATTTTTTGCTATTAGTCGAAAAATTTAAGTCAGGAGTTTGAATTATTTATTAAATAAAATTGCAAACATAAGAGTTATAGATAGATAGATATATCAGTGTCTGAGTTCGGAATGAAGAAAAACTATTTGTAACATTTGACATGGGGCGGCGCGGAAAAATTCTAATATATTAAGGGAGTGAGTAAACGGGGGGGGGGGGGGGGGGGGGGGGGGGGGCACCGCGAACTGAAAAAGTTTGGAACCCCTGTTCTAACATCTTCTATCTACAATACATAATTAATTTAAAAAAAATCTGGTGTGACTGGCGCACAGCACACAACTTTCTCTTACCTTCGGTAATCGAAAGTTGTGTACTGTGCTTGTCACACCAGATTTTTTGTGTCGACATGTATTTAGTTCCCGGCAGTAGGGAATATTTGAATTCAGATGTAAAATTTATAAGGGAAAATATTTATATTTTGTAACCATGGCAACCATTTCTCCTATCTTTCCTATGAAGCACAAGAGTAAAGTGTGCTTCAAACAATTTTGAGGGTAAAACGAGAATATACATTTGAAAGAGCATCTAAAAAATAATTGATTTTTGAATTTTAATCAAAATCGTTAGAGCGAATTTTGAGAAAATCGAAAAAAAACTGAAAAAGTAGATCAGTAAAGTACTAGTACTCTTTGGCGGATTTTGTAAAAGCTTATTTTTCCGGTCCCGGAGGGTGTTTCACTTAATTATAAAATTTGAGCTTCATAGCTCAATTCCTTCATGCTTAAAAGTGAACACAGACACACCCACCCACCCACCCACAGACAGACCATGTCGCGAAAACCACTTTTTTGGATTCAGGGGACCTCAAAACGTGAAGATCCATCAAAATCTCGACATCGAATTTTTGACATGAATCCAATACTTTCTCTCTTATATATATTAACTATATATATATAGGTAAGAGAAAGTAAAAAAAAAATTATATTTTAAACAAGATATGTAAATATTTGAGAAAAAATCAAAACTCAATAAAATTCTATTTAACAGCACTTGAAAAAATCTAAACTTTTTTGAAACCACTAAATCACCTCCGAATGGACTTTTAAATTTCTATGTAATATATCTATCTGCGTATTTTTAAGGGATAATGCCTTAAAAAAATCCAGGTAATTCAAAATAAGAGCCTCTTTAAAGCACATTTTCTATTAAAATTTAATTTTCTCTATGAATCTAAAAGTAGAAATAATGGGGCAAAACTTATAGCATTTTTGGAATCAGCGATACCCAAATACCTAGGAAGAGCTTCAAATACCCCGGCAACAAAAAAAATATCTTTTTGTGTTCCTCTGGGTGTAATTTATTTGTAATAATTTAATTGAAATAAATCAGTTTCTCTCGGCTAAAACGATTTTTTAGTGTGGGTACACTTGAAGAAATTTAAATTTCATAAAATGCTTGACGTAGAAACAAATTCTTAGGAAATTAATGAAATTTTAATAATTGCTTGACTTATGGAAATATTTTTAATGAAGTGTTGAAAAATATAATTGAACTAGTGCGGTAGGGTGCTCGGCAACCCTCCCCGAGCCCTGGGGGGGCGTCTCGGGATATGACTAAGAGTTGTCCAGATAAATGTATTTTAATTAATTATGAAAAAGAGTTTTTATTTTTTATTTTAAATATTTGATTAATATATTTTTCAATTATTTACACCCTAAGGAAGCGTAATTTTAAATTTTATTAAAAACGAATGAAAAATAAATTTCAGGGGGGGGCAGGGGGGTGATTGAACTTTCTGAGGTCTAAAATACCATTTTTCAATTATTTACACCCTAAGAAAGCGTCATTTTAAATTTTATTAAAATCGAATGAAAAATAAATTTTAGGGGGGGGTCAGGGGGTGATTGAACTTTCTGATGTCTAAAATACCATTTTTCAATTATTTACACCCTAAGAAAGCGTCATTTTAAATTTTATTAAAATCGAATGAAAAATAAATTTCAGGGGGGGGGGCAGGGGGTGATTGAACTTTCTTATGTCTAAAATACCATTTTTCAATTATTTACACCCTAAGAAAGCGTCATTTTAAATTTTATTAAAAACGAATAAAAAATAAATTTTAGGAGGGGTCAGGGGGGTGATTGAACTTTCTGGGGTCTAAAATACCATTTTTCAATTATTTACACCCTAAGAAAGCAACATTTTAAATTTTATTAAAATCGAATGAAAAATAAATTTCAGGGGGGGGGCAGGGGGTGATTGAACTTTCTTATGTCTAAAATACCATTTTTCAATCCTACCATAGTGTAAACCTAAAGAATCATCAATATAAAGTGAAATTTTTCTCTTTTAAAAGAAAGAGTATTTATGAACATTGCCACTCAAAAGAATATAAGCATCATTTCCAAGAGAGAATATGCTTTTATTTCTTGTGGGATTAAAATAGAGAGAGCAATTTTCTTCCATAAAAATGTGTCCATTACAAAAGAAAAAAAAGGAGAGCTTATATTTAATTTCCACAAGAGTGATTTACTCTCGGAGTCTAGATAGATCTAAATTTTTCCCTTTTGATTGGTACTTATTGTTTGTTATTTGTACAGTGTCCAGACGATGTGAAAAATCTTCTAAGGGATCGTCTCGAGGACTTGGTGAGAAATGCCAATCAGAACACGGTGAGAAGTTGCCTGGGACCATCCATTGACGATGCTCTCTTCGGCCTATTCTCTGTTGTGAGAAGGTGGCTTAAATGGTCGCCTTCCAGCACCCCCTCTGGGTATGTAGATAAATTATATAATGTGCTCTTTTCGATAAGATGAAGGGGATTCAACCTTCTTGAGAAATTTTTTTTTTTTTAATTTTAAAAATTTATGGGGGAAAGTGGATACGCAAAATAAAATTTCTTAATTTATTTTGGCATTGGGAGCAAATATTATTATATAGCAGTAACACAGTGTCAACTTTGTTAATTCTATAACAATCTTTGGTCCTGAGGAAGTATGCGCCTGAACCGGCCAAAAAATTTAAGAATTATTATTTTTCCGGACTGAGTTGTCCTTTTTCTATTTTCTTTACACTATAACACAAAGATATCATCAACGATAAAAAATATATGTTCATGATGATATAGGTGGATTCTTGTATATTAAAAAAGATGAATCCAGTCAGTAAGTAGGTAGTTTAAAAAATCTTTAAATTTTTTATTTCGCAAGATAGGCTTCATTCTTATAATACCAGTTAAATTGTAAAATACTCGAGATGTTAAAAAAGAAAATATTGAGTTCAATAATGTTTTTCTTCTAAAAGGAAATAAATTTGACCTAGGACAGGATTTTCAAAGGTGCAGTGATTAAGTTAGTTATTAAGTCCCTCCCACCCTTGCGTTTTCTACTTGTGATTATTTCATTGTTTTTATAAAAGAAAATGAAAATCTTTATTGGAAATTTTCTAGGTTTGAACCTTGAAAGTTTCCATTAAAAAATATATAATATTTTTTTAAAAACAATGAAATAATCACAATTAGAAGACGCATGGGTGGGACTTAATATTGTCCCTCACTGTACAATTAGGCTAGATGAAAAAATAAAAACAAATTTGCTCTTGTTGCCAATGTTTCGTGTGCGTTACTTCAGTTTTAACAACTAGTCTAGTATTAATCTATCAAAAAAAAGCATCCGAAAACCAGGGACGGATTAAAGAGGGGGGGGGGGGGGGAGCGAAGGGGGTGACTGCCCCCTCCGAGAAAAAATTGAAAGTTTTAAAAACTAGTCATCTAAAGAAATTATGATTTTTTGTCTAAAATTTATTTTAAAATATCAATTTTAAGTCTCAAATCACATTAACGGTGTTAGTATTTGAAGGTATTATTTAAAATATTTTCAACCGTTCTGTAAAGTGAATCTTCCAAACAACCGCCCCCTCCGAGTTCGCAACCCTTCCCGTTTATTTAAATTGAATTGGCTATCAATGAATTGAAATAAATAGGGACAGGGTCTAAATGACCTCCGATGCCGAAAAAAACCGTGAATATAAAAAAAGCCTCCACCGAAAAAATTTCATTAATCCGTTCCTGCCGAAAACAAATAAGTATCACACACAGAATAAATTATTATTTTTTGGCTTGGTAGAACAAGCATGAAAAAGAAGACTCCTGCCTTGAAGATAGCAAGAGATATAATTTAATTTAAGGGCTAAAAGTTTTTAAAATTTCGAGATATATATATTAAAACCCTCAGTCGGATTCGGATAGTCAGAATAATTCACAATTTAACTAATTAAATGTAATATTTATTGCTCCGGTAGCTCGGAGCAACGGAAACACACCGAGACTTCTACTACAGACTGGAGATCCTGGGTTCGATTCACGGGGACTAGTAGACTAACAAATATTCTCTCATTTAATTGGATAAATTCTGATGCAAAATTGGAATGTTCCTGGTTCGAATCCGGGAGACATTAAATAATCAAAAACATTTCAATCGATATATTGGCTTATAATTTCATGGAACATTGTTTGAAAACTATCATCTAAGTATTTCAATCAATATTGATTCAACAGCCATTACCCCTTTCGAATCTGTGTCCTCTCTAGATTGCCTAAATTTGTGATTGATTCCAATATAGCTAAATGGACGTTGAAATTGAATTTTACTTAATAAATATTAAACTAGTCGATTTCTATTATTGATGAATTAGAATTGTTCAATAGTTTAATTATGTATGTTTGTTTGAATCCAAACTTAAAATATTGTTGGTCATAACAGCAACATGGAAGGGGATTGCGGATGTGGCCTTTCGTGTGGCGCAATGACAGCCTGTGCTCTCAAATGGTTACATCACGAATATCTCGGCTTAGCTGAGGAACTTGTCAATGCTTCTAAATTGGACGATGGTGGGGCTGAAACCACAAGGCTCTCTGCCAAACGACGTCTTCTTGATGGTCTTTCGCAGCTGTTAAACGCCCCACCACCACAAATCCCACAAACTACTTCTGTAACCTCAGATCAGGTAATTTTTTTTATTACAACGGTTTTATTCACTACACAAAGAAGGTTCAAAAATTATAGTCCACGATCCCAGGCCCATTTTTACAACGCTAATTTTCCGTGAGTAGCTTCATTTTGATGGGACGACCAATTTTTCCTCTTACAACAATTCTTGATTGTGTTAGCTAACAGGACTAGCAGGGATATAATATTTCAATTTGACGATTCTCAAAAATTTATTATTATTTATGTGTTTTTTCTTTAAATCTTAAGAAAATTATTAACATTATTGAAAAAAAAATATTTGTCATACAAAATATATGGTTTGATCAAAGAGTCTCCCCCTTCCAACATGTACAGTGAGGGACAATATTAAGTCCCACCCATGGGTTTTCTACTTGTGATTATTTCATTGTTTTTATAAAAGAAAATGAAAATCTTTATTGGAAATTTTCTAGATTTGAACCATGAAAGTTTCCATTAAAAAATATATATTTTTTCAAAAACAATGAAATAATCACATGTAGAATACGCATGGGTGGGACTTAATATTTTCCCTCACTGTACATGTTCGAAGTGGGGGACTGATCAAACCAAATATTTTTTTTCAATAATTTTAATAATTTTCTTAAGATTTAATGAAAAAAACTCATAAATAATAATAAATTTTTGAGAAATCAAATTGAAATATTATTTCAGTGCTACTCCTGTTAGCTACCACAATCAAGAATTGTTGTAAGAGGAAAAATTGGTCGTCTCATCAAAAAGAAGCTACTCACGGAAAATTAGCTTGATATTACTAACTTGTAAAAATGGGCCTGAGATCTTGGACTATTATTTGTTTTTTTGTTTTAATGAATTTTTAATATGATTAGATTGATAAAATATTATTAGTAAGAAAATTTATTATTTGAATAAAAAATAACTAGTCTCTATTTGCTCAAAATTGTAAGTTTCTTTGCGAAACAAAAAGATAAAGAGACCGACTCTATTTGTCAAATATAAGAAGAAGATGAGTATTTGTTTAAACCAAATTGAAACTAAGCCTTAAGACTCAAGAGAGAACTTTATATTAAAAATAGAAATATTAAAAAAAAAAAAAAAGGAAAAGAATGAAGCCAGAACAATGGAATTCATTCATATCATTAATTTTCTAAAAGCTGTTGAAATTTTTAAATCTATAGATTTTTTCTCATTAAAATTTTCTTATTCAAAATTTTCCTTAATATCTAAATATTCAATTATAATTTTTTTTTTAATTTATAAGTTTGCTTTACTTTACAAAAAATCTGATCTGACTGGTCGCAGAGCACACAACTTTCTCTTACCATTTGGTAAGAGAAAGTTCTGGGCTTGTCATAGCAGATTTTTTGTGTCGACAAATATTTAGTCCGACAGTAGACATTAGATAGAATTCAAGATATAAAATTTATAAAGATGGGAAAACATTTATATTTTGTTACAATTCTTCTTCTATCTTTCCTATGAAGTGCAAGAGTAAAGTGCCCTTCAAACAAAATGAGAATATAAATTTTAAAGAGCATGTAAAAAAAGCTTATTTTGACTGTCCGGGAAGGTATAATATAAAATTTCAATCCGGAGGTTCATTTCCTTCTTGCTAAAAATCGTTACACACAGACAGACCAATTTGCGAGGCCCACTTTATTGGACTCACGGGACTTCAAAACATGTATATCCATCAAAATCTCGACATCGAATTTTTGACATGATCGCAATACTTTATATATGTCATAGGGTAAGAGAAAGTAAAAATGCAGAAAAAAAATATCAAATTTGATCACCCACCCAAGTTTAAATAAACAGTGGTGTAGCTAACTCTAATAGGGCAAATTACAAAAGGATTTGTATTTACTTACTGTGTATATTAAAAGCTCCAAAACAGCAAAATTCGATGAGTAGATACCAGTAGATGATAATGTTACACTCCCCCACAAGCCAAAATGTTTCTTTCAATTGTATTATTAAATAAGTTTATGTTTTCCAAAATGAAAAAATAACGTCAAGAAAATACAAGTCATCTGAAAAATATAAAATTTGAATTAGTTTTTATTTCAATATCAGTAACTATTTTTATGAAATTTACTTATAATCCGAATAATGGTAAGATTGTTTTTTTTGGGCCTCCTCCTCCCCTCATAGCCCACCAATCCTCACCAACATTAAATTACCTAAAAAAAAAAAAAATTAGTTTCCATATTTTGATTATATAACTTAATGAAAATTTACCTAAAAATGAATCTTGAAGACTTCTTTTTATTTGATGTGCACTTCACAATACGTATAATTTTATAAATAAATGAATTTTTCTATTTTTTTTAAATAAATAGAAAAATTCATTTCATAAAAAATGAGTTCGCATTTGTAAGAAATTTAATAAAAAATGCAGCAAAAATTGTCAAATTTGATCACCCATCACAAGCTCAAATGAACAGTTGTGTACCTACCCCCCAAAGGGCAAATTCCAGAAGGGCCACCTTTAATTTGTATTTACTTACTGTGTATATTAAAAGCTCCAAAACAGAAAAATTCGATGAGTAGATACCAATAGCTGATAATGTTACACTCCCCACAAGCCAAAATGTTTCTTTCATTTGTATTATTAAATAAGTTTATGTTTTCCAAAATGAAAAAATTACGTCAAGACAAAACAAGTCATCTAAAAAATATAAAATTTGAATTAGTTTTTATTTTAATATCAGTAACTATTTTTATAAAATTTACTTATAATCCGAATAATGGTAAGATTGTTTTTTTTTGGGCCTCCTCCTCCCCTCATAGCCCACCAATCCTCACCAACATTAATTTACCTAAAAAAAAAAAAAAAAATTAGTTTCCATATTTTGATTTTATAACTTAATGAAAATTTACCTATTTCTTGCATTAAAAATGAATCTTGAAGACTTCTTTTTTATGTGCACTTCACAATACGTATATTTTATAAATTAATGAATTTTTCTATTTTTTTTAATAAATAGAAAAATTCATTTTATAAAAAATGAGTTCGCATTTGTAAGAAATTTAATAAAAACATGCAGCAAAAATTGTCAAATTTGAGCGCCCATCACAAGCTCAAATAAACAGTGGTGTACCTAACCCCCAAAGGGCAAATTCCAGAAGGGGCACCTTTAATTTGTATTTACTTACTGTGTAAATTAAAGATCCAAAACAACAAAACTCGATGAGTAGATACCAATAGATGAAAATGATACACTTTTAAGCCAAAATGTTTTCTTCATTTATTTAACCAAAATGAAAACAAGAACATCAAGGAAATACAAGTCATCTGAAAAATATAAAATTTGAATTAGTTTTGCTCATTTTATTTTAATAACTATTGTATATGAAATTTACTTACTTATTAAAATTCGCATAATATTTAATCTTGAAGTCTTCTTTTTCTTTAAAACAAAATTCGGAAATAATTCCGGCAAAAATAATCTACTTCACAAACAATTATTTTTATTATTTGCATTAAAAAGAAAATGCGAAATTTCAAAAAAGAATTGGGATTTATAATTTGAAATACCGTAAGGCGGGTGTCTGAAGTAATCATTTCAGTGAGAATGAACGTGATTTTTTGGATTACGAGTAAACGAGAGACCAGGGGGCTTGGTGAAAGAGTTCCTACCTAGCCTAATTAAAAATACGAACGAAATGTAATTGTATATACCCGGTCCCCACCATCAGATCGGCGGGGCCCTCGGGCCTGTCCCTGGCCTTAAGGGTATGCGTTATTTACATCCAGGCTATTCCTGGAAAAACGACATCCCTCCCTGAGTCTCGTTTACCCATACGTATACCCATACACTTGAGAACCTGAACCTCAATCTTTCATTCAGATCTGACCGCATCTCCTTATGAATCATGGAACAAATCAACGAAAATATAATTCATTTTACCTCTCTATTGGGTCCTAAATACAAATACAATCAAGGGACCCTAACAAAACGAAATAACTAAAGATTAGAGAAGGCACCTGAAGCTAATAGCAACTACGAATCTCCGACAGAAGCCTAAATTGAAGAATATTCTCGTTGATTTCCCCACTATTAGCTTCATGAGATGTAACTGCAGGTTCAAAAATAAAAGCCCACTCGTTGGCATGGTGCATCCCTCCCCCCCTCTATATTTAAACTATTAAACTACAATTTAAGGTGTGAAAATGAATTTTCAAATTATAGATTGAAAAGTAAATACATTTAAATTTGTATTCGTATATAAATCACACCTTAAGTTCTAGGTACCAAGTTGATGATGTCCCTCGGTGCAGGAGAGAGAGGCATCCTCTCTCCCGATGCAGGTGAGGAGGAAGTCTAATCTAATTTTTATTAAAATTTAAAAAAAAAATTAAGTTGAATTTTTAGCAAAATATTTTTATAAAAATTTGTATCAAATCTTAGAAAACTTTTTTAATGAAATCCAAATTTAATTAAGAAATGAGAAATTAAAATTTTAAAATGCAAATTAATTAAAATTGAAGATTATTTTATTTAAAATTTATTCATTAAAAAGATTATTTCTGAAAATTATCTACGTATTTAAAAAAATATAATTATTGATTGATTTTAAAAAAGAGCTAATTCTATTTGGGGTCAGCTGAAAAAAAACAACATCCTAAAAAAAGCTAAACTAATCTATCCCCTTTAGAATTCTTGCACCATGCAATTATTACCTTTGATACCCTCTCGGAGTTCTGTAAAAAAAAAGAAAAAATAATTCATTAGAAACATATAATTAATTTATATTATATTATTATGAATGTATGAAAGTATAAATGTATTTGTGTGGGTGCTTGTGTGTTTGTGTGTGGGTGGGTGGGAGGGTGCATGTTACCACCTGAGTATGAATATTTACCTCTCGGGGTATTGAAGGTCACCCGAAGCTGCATGCAGTCGTTGCGCTCAGCTTCTCAGCCCTCGAAGTCCAATTGCACTGGCGAGGCACACACACACACTCACAAACACAAATCTGCAAAAGAGAACATCATTTGTTTAGAATCTCATTCTCTTATCAAAAGAAATTTGATATTAGTCCTATTTGTTGATATTTGTAAAAATCTTAATATGCATATGTGTAAAGGCATTTGGACCTGTATGTAGATGTGTGTATGGGATTTTTAATGAACTTACATATCTGAAACTCGTTGGCTAAATGAACAAAATAAATAAAATAATAAATCTTTTAATTAATTGGAAAAAAATAATATATAGGCCTATTCTTAGGTAAATATAAGAAAGTATTATTTAAACAAGAAGTAAGCTTACTAATATTAAGTTTCAATTCGAATAGGAATTGAGAAATAATTGTCACAAAACTATCAATTACTGAAGGTAAGATGAGTGATGTGCTACCAGTCACACCTATTTAAATAATTTTTAGATGCATTTGTGTGGGGTGGAGGAGGTGAATGTGTTAATAGACTCTGAAATATTGTACTTACTCTTCGGGGCAGTGAAGGTCATCCTAAGCTCTTGCAGCCCTTGAATTAAGATAAAGAATTCCAAATGCACCGGAGAAACACGAATCTGAAAAAAAAAACATCTTTTAGAATGTAGATATATTTAGTTTCCGACAGTAGGGTATATTTGAATTCAGGATGTAAAATTCATAAGTATGGGAAAAAATTTATATTTTGTTACCATGGCAACCATTTCTCCTATCTTTCCTATGAAGAACAAAAGTAAAATGGTCTTCAGAAGATTTCAATGGGAAAATAAGTGTATACATTTTAAAGAGCATCAAAATAATAATTGATTTTTCAATTTTAAACAAAATTGTTGGAACAAATTTTGAGAAAATCGAAAAAAACTGAAAAAGCACATCAGTAAACTTCTAGTACACAGACAGACCATGTCACGAAAACGACTTTTTTGGATTCAGGGGACCTCAAAACGTGTATATCCATCAAAATCTCGACATCAACTTTTTGACACGAATCTAATATTTTCTCTCTATATATATATATGTATATTAACATATACTTATAGGTAAGAGAAAGTAAAAATATATTATAAATTAAAATTTGATGAATAGAGCAAAAAATGCAGTATATAAAACGTAATAGTCTTATTTCTAGTAACTTGTATTCGCTAGGGCTTACTAAAACAGAGTGCAAAAATCTCTAAGCTACAAGCAAGGGCGGATACAAGGGTGGGGAGAGGGAGCTATGAGGGTAATTACCCGAGATTTGAGCAAATTTTTTTTTTTGGGAATAAAGTTTTATTTTTAATATAAAATTTTAAAAATTAATACTTAAAAATTTGATTTGTATATATTCTGGTAAACAAGTACAATAAGCACCTTTAAATTACCGAAAATAAGAAAAAATTGTGTGCTGTGAGACCAGTCACACCAGATTACCCCCTCCCTCTGGATCCGTTCTTGGCTGCAAACTAAGTTATAAAGTAGCATCAAGCTCGATCCGGATCTATATATTCGATGGACTTAATCGTTTGGGCTTACAAATACAAAACAAGCGATTGGTTATAACTAGAGACCGGATTTTAAGCAAAATGCTTATTGCTCAATTTTATAAGCAACCATTAGATATTTAATTTCTATACGAATTAGGAAAAACTAAGTGCATTGAGATTGCATTTTTTATGCTTTTTTTGCTTTTTTTGAGTTTTCATGCTTTTTTCCCTTTCGTGCTTATTTGAACTTATTTTACTAATATTTATAATTTTGTTGTTTTTTTTTATTAAAAAACACACTTTTTCCCATTACACACGCATACACCAGGGACGTATATAAGGGGGAGGGGAGGGGGGGCCGGCCCCCCCCAAAAAAAAATTTCCAAAAACCCCGCAGGGTGAAAAAATATAGCCCTGTAAAAAAAATTTTTTTCGCAGGGTGAAAAAATTTGGTTCCGCAAAAACAAAATTTTTCGCAGGGCAGGGCGGAATAAATTTAGTTTCTTTAAAAAAAATTTGTATACGCCATTGGTATGAGTAAAAATTGCTTATGAGATGCTTTTTTTCAACTTTTATGCTTATTTAACAACTTTTTATTCAAGTTTTTTATGCTTTTTTAAGCACTTTTTTCCATTTTTTATGCTTTTTTCCGGTCTCTAGTTATAACAGATTTGTTTTATATTTAAGGGACTAAAAATCCGCTCTCTATTTACATTTAAGTCAAGGGGATATTAAAATATTTAATTCGATAAAGTCAAAAGCAAAAATTTTAGGAGGGCGTTGCACAGAAATAGAGGTTTCGCCTCTTGTTCTATGGATAAGAGGTTCGCTTCATGTAGGGCTACTGAGCAATTAAATTTTTATAAATCATATTGGCATTAAATGTTGTATACTTATACGAGAAAGTAAAGAGTTAAGTGAATGTTGAGACACTGATAAAAAAAGAGGCCGACATACGCGGGTATGAGGTATGAGGTTTCTATTTGAAAAAAATAAATATCAATGAGAGAAGTCCACCGAAAGCGGGCAACGCAGCTAGTCGATTTTCAAAAATTTTGCATATTTTTATTTTTATTTAGACCTTATAAAAAATAATTTAATCTAAAAGCAAGAGGCCTCCACACGCGGGCCCTGTTAGGTTTGTATGGAAAACTAAATATCAGGGAGAAGGGAGAAGCCCACCGAAAACGGGCAACGCAGCTAGTCGATTTCCAGTAATTTGGAATATTTTTATTTAAATATATTATAAAAAAATAATTTAATCTAGAAAAAAGAGGCCGCGACACGCGGGCCCTTGATAGAAATTGTAAGTAAAGTTCCTATTTGAAAAAAAAAAAAAAAAAAAAACTAAATATCAGTGGGAGAAGCCCATATAAAGCGGGCAATGCAGCTAGAATAGTATATATTTGGTATATTTTGAAATTTATTTAGATTTTATAAAAAATAATTTAATCTAGGGTTGAGTTGTAATCCCTTGGATCCACCACTGCTAATAAATGAATTGATTATCCTCTCTCTATTAAAAATTGGAAGTAAATATCTAATCAAGGGTATCCAAGAGATCGAAATTTGCCTGACTAGGTGCCCACCGAAGACAGGCAGCGCAGCTAGTTAAGTTTAAATGAAAAAATTCGAGAAACAAGTCATCAAATTGAATGAAAAAAGTTTGAGATATTAAACTGAAAGAATATACTTATGCTTTACGTAGTCGATTAGCCTATACAAAATCCCTATGCTATACCTGGTATGTAATGCAACGTGCCTATTATAGTTAACCCATCCAACAAACTTGTCGTGACTTGCATACTGGCCCTTGCAAGGGAATAGAGTGAAGCAGAGAGAGCCAAATCAATTAGTCTACTTTATTATATGTCTTTAAATATTTTATTTATTTATTTTATTAAATTAAAAAAATAAATTCCCGGGGGCCACGGGATGTTTGGCCTCGCCAATAAATAACATCCACAGCTTTGTTTTATATCTCTATGACTTAGTTCAAGTCCGAAAAGAATCGAGATGTTTTGAATACTATTATCTGATTCAAATATATAAATATTTAACTAAAAAGTTTGTTTCTAAACTTAGGACCACCTCCAAATATAAAAATATTTTGTTAAATTCCCACTCTGACTCATTTGAATACATTTTTATAAAATCACTACTACGTTTATATATAATACAGTATATAAATAATAATTTTTTGTGAAGCCATTTATATTTCTAATATTTAAAATAATAAACCAAGTATTAATGAACGTGGAGAGATGAAATTTACCTCAAATGTCCGTAAAGTTTAGAAGAAACGCGAATTTTTTGCTGGAGCCCGCGTGAGGCACGTCCGCTCCAAGCGACGCCATCGTGCAAATGAGACGATTGAACACGATTAACACAGAAGGTGCTTCACTTATCACTGCCCCCACACAACTGAAGCCTCTTTGACTTTGCATTGGAATATAAGGGATACTTTTCTAATTGACTTAGCATGTAGACTCGAATTGAAGCTGCTCTATGAGATTTGATAGCCAATGAGGTGCGACCTTCGGCTAGAGCCTCGGAGAGTGGGGGGAGAGGTGGGGTGGGGACGGAATCCTCTAGTAATATATATAATTGGCAAAAATCCAAATTATTCATTTAGAAAGAATATAAATTATTAGATAATAATTTTAAATGGAGAATTAAAAAAAATCATTATATTTTAAAGAGAAAGTAAAAATCATATCTCTTTAGAATAAAAATACATTTGAAACAGATTTTACTTTCTCGAAATGGTTGCTATGGTAACCAAATGTAAATATTTTTCTATGTTTATAAATTTTACATTTTACTTTCTCTTACCTCTATATATACAGTATTAATAAATAGAGAGAGAAAGTATTGGATTCATGTAAAAAATTCGATGTCAAGATTTTGATGGATATACACGTTTTAAGGTCCCCTGAACCCAAAGAGGTGGTTTTCGCGACATGGTCTGTCTGTGTGTCTGTGAACAAAATATCTCAAGAACGAAAAGAGCTAGGTAGTTAAAATTTCATATTTAAGTTAGCCACCCCCTGGGACGTGACACGAAGCTTTTGAACAAAATCGACCAAAGAGTACTAGAACTTTACTGATGCATTTTTTCAGTTTTTTTTTTTTTTTTTTTTTTTTTTTTTTTTGTATGTTACTGGGTATATCTTGTTCTACTGAATAGAAGTTCACTTCACGTCTTGGGCAATGAAATTTTTCTAAACCATATTGGCTATTAATTTTCTTTTATAATTAAAAAATCTGGTGTGACTAGTACAGTACGCAATTTTCTCTAACTCTTCGATAAGAGAAAGTAGTGTACTGTCCTTGTCACACCAGCTTTTTTGTGTCAAGTTATTATTATTATTATTAATTGAAATTCCTATTGGGATCCCCGTTTATTTACCCGAGTGCCACCATGTCGCGAAAACCACTTTTTTGAATTCAGGGGACCTCAAAACGAGTATATCTATCAAAATGCCGACATCGAATTTTTGACATAAATCCAATACTTTCTCTCTATATTACATATATACATAGGTAAGAGAAAGTAAAAAGTCAAATATTCGTAAACAATAAAAAAACAGATTCAATTAATACTGAATAGGCATTAAAAAATTTTTTTTATAGATTTACTCTTATAAATGAATAAAGGTGATTCAATAATTATTTGTTTGAAGAGTCATGACAAAAATTCGATGTCGAGATTTTGGTGGATATATATACGTTTTGAGGTCCCCTGAATCCAAAAAGTGGTTTTGGCAACATGGTCTGTCTGTGTGTCTGTGTAACAAAATATCTCAAAAACGAAAAGAGCTAGAAGGTTAAAATTTTATATTTACGTAAGGTACACCCCTGCGACGTAACATGAAGTTTTTGAATAAAATTGGTCAAAGAGTACTAGTACTTTACTGATGTAATTTTTAGTTTTTTCGATTTTCTCAAAATTCGCTCGAACAATTTTGTTTAAAATTCAAAAATCAAATATTTTTTGAGAGGGTCGTTAAGATGTATATTCTCATTTTTTTTTTATAATCTTCTCAAGACCACTTTACTCTTGTACTTCATAGGAAAGATAGGAGAAATGGTTGCCATGGTAACAAAATTTAAATATATTCCCTTATAAATTTTACATCTTGAAATGTACCGTACTTTCGGAAATTAAATAGATGTTAATTAATTTTTTTGTAAGATTTCCTGTATCATGACTAAATGAACTCTACGTTGACACAAAAAACCTGACAAGCACAGAACACAACTTTCGATTACCCAAGGTAAGTTGTGTGCCAGTCAGACCAGATTTTTATTATTATTATATAGAAAAGTTAATTGCTTTGATAAAAGAAAAGTATTTTTGTATTACGATGATCAAATTAATTATTGAAAAAAGAATTTTATCCTCACTCTTCTACAATCTCCACCACTTTTTAATCTATGAAATGGAATTGAATTAATCTGCGAATGTAAAAGTAGCGTTTTATTTTTATAGGGTTGCATAGATCATCGCAATTTAAACGGAGGGGGAAGATCTTCTTTTAATTAACTCTGCCCCCTAACACAAATACACACACATATCCGAGGGTCAGGTAAACATCCCTCTGTTCCGTTTAGGCGCTAATTATACTCTAAATTCAAGCCATTAGACGACCCTCACTCTCTCTCTTTACAAAGCCTAATAATTTTTAATTAACTTCTCTAATTAAAAAAATATATAACTATTAGAATCTCTTAATACAATTTAATTTTCTTAATTAAAAAAAAAAGAAAAATGTATAATAATTTTCGCTTTTTAAACTTATAACCACTATTTTGTAAAATAAGAAAATTTGGTCTAAAAAAACACTGTGATGCAAAATGAAACTTTTTTTCGGTCCCGAGATAATTCCTTCAGATTCTTAAGTAAAATGACCTCCTAAATCCAAATGTGACCTCCGTTTTCCCCCACCACGTACCGTTTTCGGGGGGGGGGCTCCTACTTATTTCCACCCCTTTGCGTTAATTATAGGGCCATGAATCAAATGTGGAGGGATGAAAAGGAATATTTTAGCCTTAACATTTCTTCAGAAGGTCTAGAGAAATGAAAAGTTAAAAAACATTGACATTTGGATCCAAGGGGGGATTGGGGGAGGATTTTGTCGCTTAAAATGCAAAAAAATCATTAAAAATGATCGATTTTTTCACTGATTTTCTACATATTCCAGCTGACAGACCCACCTCACCCTTCCTTAAACATCCCTCAATTTAAAAAAAATATATAGGATAAAGCGGGTGGGGTGTGAGCGATTCCGAAGCCCTTACAAGAAGAAGGAATATTCACAGCCCCTCGCTGCACAGTTGGTCAAATTGGCAAATCTGCGGCTAAATTTCATTTTTTTGGACCGATCTTTTCAAATTTAAAGTCAAATATACGGATTCTTCTATGTCCTTCAATATTTCCTTATTTTATCTAAAATTCTAAAAGATTTTAATGAGAAAAACAAATGCAATTTTATTCATTAATTTATTTTTATAATTGAATGTGAATTAATGAATATCTATAAGGGGATGCGTGAGCCGAGGGGGATCGAATTATATCTAAAACTACAAACAAAGGAAATATATTTCATGAAACGAAGAACGGATTTACAGGCTTGTGGCATGTTACGACACAGAAACGTAAGCAAATTAAAAAAAAATCATCTGAATTTTTACACTTATAATAGGCGAGTGGAGAAACTGCTTAAGAAAATCAGGCATTCAGACAGTGAAAAAGAAAATTCCACCTCTAAAAATCTCACTTATTACTAGGCCACTGACGAGAGATAAAAGTTTAGGAATTTATATTTTCAATTATTTAATAATAATTTCTTATTAAATATTATAGGAGAATATAAATTCTCTGTTAGAGGGGTGGAGGGTGAGGAGGGAGGGAAAAAAATCATTGCTTAAATGTAAAAAATTTACAAAAAAAATAATTTTCTATTTTAATTTTCATTTTTATAGAAAAAAACTAATTTGTTTATTAGAAGGGGTGATTTACACCCTTTCTCACCCTCCCTCTGGGGAACACGAATTCATCATAGAGTTATATTTAAAAAATTGAATAATTTTATCATTATATTATGAGAGAAAAATAAAATACAAAATTACTTTAATTCGTTATGCAAATGTGATGTGAAAATATTCATTACCTTAATAATAAGATGACCAGGCGGGGAGTTTGGTGGATGAATGTCTTATTTGCACAAATCACATCACAATATAAAATAAACTACACACACACACAGAGAGAGAGAGAGAGAGAGAGGAACCGAATGACTCATGGCTCGACTCGAATTCAACTAACTTGTAAGACAGACCGCCTGACAGGCAGGCAACATGCACGCTCTAGTAACATTCCTCTCTGAACGACCAAGATAAAAATTATCAAATAAGTTCTCTATTTAAAAAAAAATTCTATTTACTTGCAAACTAACGGGGTTTTATTCCGTTGGGAATAAATTCGAAATTAAATAACTATTAGAACTACCTCCCCCGAATAAAATTTCTTATGCAAAATTCATATCATTTTATCTTTTTTTTAGTAAATTTTCCCTGGTATTTTTTCAATCAATGCTCAAATAGACTGTTCATTAGCCAGTCAATATATCATTTAAGATAGCAAGTTTACGAGATATGTTTGTGCTTGATTGATTGGGCAATATTGAACCCCCTGGAGTTGAACCAGACCTCCACGCTCTCGCAGCAGGTGGACTACCCTTATCCTAGGGCGTCGGCCCAATAAGCACAACATCTCGCATTATATTAATGAAATTAAAATTTCATTGCCTAGATTTTTAAGATCTATCTCTAAGGAATTAAATTTTAATTTCATTAGTATAATAGAACGAAGCGAGATGTTGTGCTTATTGGGTCGGGACCGTAAAGTAAGGGTAGTCCACTCGCCGCGAAAGAGTGGAGGATCCTGGTTCGACTCCAGGGAGTGCAATTTTGCCCAATTTTAAGCACAAATTTGCTATCTTTGAATTGTTATGTCACACTTAGAGAAACCCCCGTCCCCCATGTCACAATTAGTAACGTTTTGTCCATACCCCTCCCTAACGCGTTACGTAATACCTGGACGACCCCTTAATAAATTAAAATCTAGCTGCAATTGATCTTTTCTCCTTCCTTATTACAAATAGATAGAGAATGTAAAGAATTTGGGATTCACTAAATTGCCTATTCAGAAAGGGCGAGGGGCTGAAGACTGATCAACCCTTATCACTCTCGTAAACAATTTTATTCAATTTATTTTTTTTAATGAACGTATATTTAAAGATAACACGAATTAGTGTAGAAACAAGTTAATAAATCACATTTAAAAAAATCTGGTGTGACGGATTGCACAAACACAAAACTTTTTTCTATCTATGGTAATTGAAAGTTTTGTACCGTGTTTGTGACACCAGTGACATATATTTAGTTTCTGCCGATATATTATAATTCAAGATGTAAAATTTAAAAATATGGGAAAATATTTATATTTTGTTACTCTTGGAGTACAAGAGTAAAGTGTGCTTCAAACAATTTTGAGTGCAAAATGAGAAATAACATCTAAAAAATTCGTGGTTTATGAATAAAAATCCCTTTAAAGCGAATTTTTGGGAAAAACGAAATAACTGAAGTGGTATGCCAGTAAAAGTACTATAGTACTTTTTGACCGATTTTGTTCAAAAGCTTCGTGATACGTGCCAGTGTGGTACCTAACTGAAATATCAAATTTCATTCTTTTAGTTCTTTTCGGTCTTGAGATATTTTGCTCACAGACAGACAGACCATTTTGCGGGACCTATCTAACGTGTATTTCCATAAATATCTCGATATCGAGCTAAAACCAATAGTTTTTCTAAATATATTTTAATAATATCAAAAGAGAAAGTAGCAGCATTTTAAAATTAATAATAGGCAGTGGCGTAGCCAGGATTAGCTCCTGAGGGGGAGGGGGTTGAATTTTTCACTAAAAAAATTAATACACTAAAAATACACTAGTATGTTTTTATAATATATATATATATATATATATATATATATATATATATATATAAAATGAATAATTCATTATTACTACCGGTAATGAAAATGTTTTATTTTTTATTTTTTTTTTTTTTTTAAAGATTAAAATATTCCCCTAAAAGAAAAAAAACTTTACTCTCTAATCTTTTAAGTAATACGTGTCTTTTTTTTGAAACTGTTCTTTTCCTCTCTTCAATTCAAATAGGATTAATCTTTGAAAAGAAAAAAATTCCATTTCAAAGAATATTTATACACTTTTTACGTAAAACTTATCAGTTTTTATGAACTTGTTCAAACAAAAAAAAAAAAACATTTTTTATTTTTCTCTTAGTATGATTTATTATAATAATAATAATATTGGGAAGAAGTTGTTGAAAAGTTTAAGAACTTTTTTTTTTGTTTCAATTAGATGGAAAATTCTTTATTTTTCCTGTCAAATTTAATACGGTTATTTATTCATATTTAAATTTAATTTAATAAAAGTTGGATTAATAGTTAACTATTTATTGAGGCCTCAATGAGATTTTATATCAGGAGCGAAGGGCCCCCTCCCCGAAATTTTTCGAATATTATTATTATTATTATTATACACGCCCCTGGGTTATATACATTATCGAAGGCCATTTATTAATTATACTTTATTTTTATATTATTCATCTTTTATTAAATATTAATAAATAGATGTAATTTTATATTTATAAAGGCTGCTCACTTACATCTCTGTTATTGAAAACTACCCCTTTAATTCAACCCATACAATTTTTTTTTATCTTTAATCTCATAAAATTATTTCATTAGTAGCTCTAGCTATATTTTGTTTTTAAATAAACACCGAATTTTAATATATTATGCTTTTGTTGTTGAAAAAAAAAAATACATTATAAAGCAGGGTTAATTAATTTTTTAATTAAAATGTTCAAAAAAAAAAATTCTTGTTTTTTTTTCATAAGAAGGGAGAGAGAGGGGGAGATTAAAAAAAAAAAACATCAATCAAAATTATAAAAAGCCAATTTATTAGCTTTCTTGTTTTATTAAAATTAGAATTTTTTTTTTTTTTTTTTTTTTAAACAAAAGAAAATTTGAAGAGGTCGAGATTTGATAGAACCTTAAGATAAGCTTTGTATTGTAAATTTTCTTAAGCAAAAAAAAAAAAAAAAAAAAACCCTTTGATAATGTAGTCTCAAAATATTACACCCGATTGTTTTTTTTTTTGCTTTCCTTTAAATCGAAATTCAAGTAGGCTAATGTATACAAATTTGATTTATTTATTAATTAAATTAAATTTTTAACAAATTACATTACATCTTGATTGTATAAAAACAATTTTTCTTTAATTTCTCCTCTCTTGTGTATTTTATTTTTTTTTTTTTTATACGATCAAATAATTTGTTATATACAATATATTGAAAAAAATGAAAATTGTTAAATTGCATGACGATAATTTTCGTTGTTAAGAAAAAAAAAAATTGCAATAATTTTTGTGATTTATGCGTTCCATTTAAAATATATTTTTTTTTATTCTCTTCGTAAATCAAAATCAATAAAAAATATTTCTATCTAGAATAAGCATTCAGGTAGATGAATGATTTCTAATTTGTTTTTCATTAAAGAAATAAAAAAGGGTTTTAAAACCTGATAACCCTAGAATATAATTGTCAATCATGAAATGTTATTCTAATTAATTAAAGCTATTTCAATTTTTCAAAATTCCTTATTTGACTTTTTTCCCAGTTATGAATTTTTACTTTCTCTTGCCTCTATATATGTTAATTTGTAGGAGCGTGAAAATAAGTTTTTAATCAAAACCGGTCAAAAAGTACTAGTACTTTATTGATGTAGTTTTTCAGTTTTTTTTTTCGGATTTCACAATATTCCCTCCAACGATTTTGATTATAATTCAAAAATTAATTATTTTTCAGATGCTCTTTAAAATGTATATTCTCATTTTGCTCTCAAAATTGTTTGAATCACACTTTACTCTTGTACTAGGAAAGATAGGAGAAATGGTAACAAAATATAAATTTTCCCATGTTTATACTGTAAATTTACATCTTGAAATTCGAATGTACAGTACTGACGAAACTAAATATATGTCGACTCAAAAAATCTGTTGTGATAAGCACAGAAAAACTTTCGATTGCCGAAGGTAAGAGAAAGTTGTATATTGTGCGACCATTCACACCATTTTTCATATTGGTGTCACATAGCAGATTTTTTTTAAATTTCAATATAGAATTTTTTTTTAGTTCAGTAAATAATTGGAAAAAAAGAGAGGTGTGAAATTATAGCTTTTTATTATACAATTTATTTATATAGAAAAAAAAAAATATTCATTTATGAATGAAAAATGATATTTTCCCATTTGTGATTAAAAAACTTTCTCATAATAAAATATACTAACTTATGATCAATTTAAAAAAAAAAAATTCCAACTCTAATAATGTTTTCCAACAAATTTTAACCAAGAACTTGACCCCATTAGAAAAGTTTTTTTTTTTTTTTTAATAGGTTGTCACAGAAATGGGTCAACTCAACTTTCTATATAATAATATATAGCTGCTACGAGTTCAATATTTTTTTTTTTTTTTAATAACATCTGTTGATAAATTTTATTTCTCTGATAAATCACTATTACCTGCAAGCAGGGGCGCCGGAACGAATTTGAATCAGGGGGGGGGGCAAAAAAATTTTTTTAGAAAATTAAAATAATTTTGTTCAAATAGTATAAAACAAAAACAAATCTACTATAAAACTTTAAAAATTTTAAATAAAATCACAATTTTAATAAAATTAAAATTTTAAAAAATTTGGTAGTGATTTTCAAAAATTTTTGGAAAAAATTTGGAAAAAAATGAATTTCTTACTCTTTTAATTTAGAAGATTTTATTTTTCAAAAGTAAAAATATATCATTTTTAATAATAAATGAAATAAAAGAAGAAATTTTGCCCCCCTCTGCCCCTCCCTGTAGGATGCCAGGGGGGGGCAATGTACCCTTGGCCCCCCAGTTCCGGCGCCTATGCCTGCAAGGTGTATATAGTATATTCAATTAATACCAGTGAAAAAAAAGTTTTTTTTTTAAATTTTTTATTAAAATAAAATAGAAATCAAAAATTTATTCAAAACGGATTTTTTTTTAATTTAAGGTATTTTTCCGAAGCAGAGGCCATTTAGACCCCGCCTCTATTTATTTCAATTTATTGGTAGCCAATTAAATTGAAAAAAAATCTGGTGCTACAGGCGCACAACTTTGGATGGATATACTAAAAAAAGTGGGTCCCGCGAATTGGTCTGTCTGTGTGTAACAGCATGAAGGAATTGAGATACCAGATTGAAATTTTATATTTAAGTTAGGTACCCTCCCGGACACTAAAAATATATGTCGACTCAAAAAATCTGGTGTGATAAGCACAGAAAAACTTTGATTGCCGAAGGTAAGAGAAAGTTGTATATTGATGCGACCATTCACACCATTTTTCATATTGGTGTCACATAGCAGATTTTTTTTAAATTTCAATATAGAATTTTTTTTTAGTTCAGTAAATAATTGGAAAAAAAGAGAGGTGTGAAATTATAGCTTTTTATTATACAATTTATTTATATAGAAAAAAAAAATATTCATTTATGAATGAAAAATGATATTTTCCCATTTGTGATTAAAACTTTCTCATAATAAAATATACTAACTTATGATCAATTTAAAAAAAAAAAAATCCAACTCTAATAATGTTTTCCAACAAATTTTAATCAAGAACTTGACCCCATTAGAAAAGTTTTTTAATAGGTTGTCATCTACTGAAATGGGTCAACTCAACTTTCTATTAAATAATATATAGCTGCTACGAGTTCAATATTTTTTTTTTTTTAATAACATCTGTTGATAAATTTTATTTCTCAGTAAATCACTAATACCTGCAAAGGTGTATATAGTATATTCAATTAATACCAGTGAAAAAAAGTTTTTTTTTTTTAATTTTTATTAAAATAAAATAGAAATCAAAAATTTTATTCAAAACGGATTTTTTTTAATATTAAAATTATTTTCGAAAACAGAGGCCATTTAGACCCCGCCTCTATTTATTTCAATTTATTGGTAGCCAATTAAATTGAAAAAAATCTAGTGCTACAGGCGCACAACTTTTTTGGATATACTAAAAAAAAGTGGGTCCCGCGAATTGGTCTGTCTGTGTGTAACAGCATGAAGGAAGTGAGATACCAGATTGAAATTTTAT
>JAKCPI010003376.1:0-16830 GCA_023213315.1 Euborellia annulipes
AAGAGGAATAAACCTGGCCTGCATTCAACTAAAAAAACCAAAACTAATTTTATTTAATTTTATTTAATCAAAACTAATATTTGATCAGGTGATTACAACCCCCTAATAGATGTTAGATAGGAGGTTGAAATTTTATATTTAAGTTAGGCTCCCCCCCCTGAGCTTTGTGAACAAAATCGGCCGAGTTCAGTTTTTTCGACTTTCGCAAAATTCGCTCCAACAATTTTGATTAAAATTCATAACTCAATTATTTTTTAGATGCTCTTTAAAATTTATATTCTCAATTAGGAGAGGATGGGAGTCTTCCCGGGACACAGCAGCCAGGTAAAATATAAAAACTTTAATTCTGTCGCCGACGTTTCGAGCGCTAGTCGCACTTATCTTCAGGGCCTATAGTAACAAATTTTATTTTGTCGATTAAACATTTTACAATGTACATTAATATAAAACAAATTATAACATAGTAGAAATTAAGAAAGATATACACCATCTTTCTCAATTGCTTCAATACAACGATCATTTTCATTATAAGCCCTGACGGGATCTCACACACCAAGATCTCAATGCAATAATACCAATGAATAAAAAGATGGTGTATATCTTTCTTAATTGCTTCAATACAACGATCATTTTCATTATAAGCCCTGAAGGGATCTCACACACCAAGATCTCAATGCAATAATACCAATGAATAAATTGATTATGTCAGCATTTTACAATTTTAAAAGGTCAAAGAACAAAAATAATGTTCTCTTTAAAAAAAAAGGACAAATGATTTGAATTAACAGCAAAAAATATTTTTAAAAAGCCAAAAATCTCCTCCCTCCAACAAACTGAAATGTTTAGGTAAACCATAAGGTTTAACGATTCGTTTATTATTGCTGGCAAGGAGATTTAAAACAGCCAAAAATTTGTTTACGAAATATTTTAAATGGACTCCAAATCGAGAGAAATGTAGATTTGTTTGGCAATGGACGATCCTTTGGACCTACTCGCGAAAAATGAAAATAAGTTTTTTTTTTGGAATGGGTGCATAAGGTCAGAAGACCTATAATGTCCAGTGGTCACATGCAGCCAGGAAGTAAATAAAAACAAAAGGAGAAGCATAAGAGGGGAACTCAACTGCGGGAACTGGAGAAGATGCCTGTTGAGATTAGGCTTGAAAGTCTGAAGATTGTAGGTTTTGGAGAAGATAGACGCAGGGAGCTTGTTCCAATCACGGGAGGTCATGGGGACAAAGGAAGAATGAAACTGACTAGTTCTGTTAGTCGTGATCTGAACAGCATAGGGATGCTGGGACGATGCCTCTCTTGTGTTCAATGAATATGTTGCATTGGATGGGATAATTGATTTTAATTCGGCAGAGCATTGACCATGGTAATACCTGTAGAAGAGAGATAGTGCAGACACGCTTCTTCTATGATCTAGTGACTGTAGGGATGCGGTGAGAGTACAATCACCTATCAGTGGTTACATTTAGACATAATTATCATTTTTTTTCGACACATTTTTGTCTCACAAACAAAAATTACACGGCAGGAATTAATAGAATAACTTAATATTATATTTAAGTTAGACACCCACCTGAGGCGTGAAAATAAGCTTTTTATCAAAATCAGCCAAAAAGTACCTACATTACTGATGTAAGCAGAGAACACAACTATCAATTACCGAAGGTAGGCCTAAAGAGAAAGTTGTGTGCTGTGCGACAGCGACACCAGATTTTTTTTTAAGGGAGGGTGATTTTTTTTTATCTATTAACAATTATTTGCCAACGCCCTTCTAATTAATTTATAATTAGAGTTTGCATGTTGTTTAACAAATAAGCATCAACATATAACCTAAATTTTCTCATTATATTTTGTTATTATTTCGCCTATATTTTTACTTTCTCTTACCTATGTATATATGTAATATATATATAGAGAGAAAGTATTGGATTCATGTCAAAAATTCGATGTCGAGATTTTGATGGATCTTCACGTTTTGAGGTCCCCTGAATCCAAAAAAGTGGTTTTCGCGACATGGTCTGTCTGTGTGTGGGTGGGTGGGTGGGTGGGTGGGTGTCAAATTTTAAGCATGAAGGAATTGAGCTATGAGGCTGAAATTTTATATTTAAGTTAAACACCCCCGGGACCGGAAAAATAAGCTTTTAATCAAAATCGGCCAAAGAGTACTAGTACTTTACTGATGTACTTTTTCAGTTTTTTCGATTTTCTCAAAAATTCGCTCTAACGATTTTGATTAAAATTCAAAAATCAATTATTTTTTTAGATGCTCTTTCAAATGTATATTCTCGTTTTGCCCACAAAATTGTTTGAAGCACACTTTACTCTTGTGCTTCATAGGAAAGATAGGAGAAATGGTTGCCATGGTAACAAAATATAAATATTTTCCCATACTTATAAATTTTACATCTGAATTCAAATATTCCCTACTGCCGGGAACTAAATACATGTCGACACAAAAAAATCTGGTGTGACAAGCACAGTGCACAACTTTCGATTACCGAAGGTAAGAGAAAGTTGTGTGCTGTGCGCCAGTCACACCAGATTTTTTCATTTTACGAAGGGAATATAAAGAAAATATTTATACCCTGGGACGTAGCACAATGGTCTCGACTCTTGAACTATTTAGGAAAATGGGATTCTCTTCACGGACCAAGAGATTAAATTGGCTACTAATTAATTGAGATAAACAGGGTCGGGGTATAAATGACTTCAAAAGACCTTTGAAAAATACATTTTATTTTACTATATAAATTCATTATTCCACAGAACTAATATTACATTTTCTAAATACGAATATATTAGTACACATAATGAATTCATTCATAAATACCTCAAATGCGAGGGCCGCGTGTGAGTTCTTATTAGTTTAATAACCTCTCAAGAAATGATGAATAACTTACCTGAAAAGAAAAGGAAAAAATTAATAACGCTCTAGTAAATGAAATATATACTAGTTATATACCAGGTATTTAAACTCTAAGCATATAAATATAATTATTAATTATTATAAAAATATTTATTATTCTAGATGAGCTGTTGAATTATTTTTTTTTTTTACCATACGATTAGAGAAAGGTGTTTTTAGTTTTCTTCCTCTTCCCACCTTGAAATGATGAAACGTTAGTTGCATTTATAATTTAATATGCTGATGGTTTAAGTAATATTAGGCCAAAGAAAAGAGAATAGAATAGGATGAAATTAATATATTGTATTTTGTCTTAGAAATTTTTTTTCTTTAGCTGTATTAAGTCCTGGTTTTTAATTTGTCATATTAATTTTTGTATCTCCACTACGTCAGTTGAAAGGATGGAAGAGTGGTATGCTAATTTTTTTTTTTATGAGGAATTTAACTTTTTTATTAATTCTTTACACTTCCTCTCAATTCCAATCTTTTTACGCTGTTATCAAATTAAATTTTAAATTGAATTTGGATAATTTATTATATTTTCTTTGTTGAGGAAAAAATAACAAGAAAAAGAGAATTGTTTTACTATTTTTATATAATTACAATTTTGCTTTTAATTTGCTTATTTTTCCTGAAAATTGAATCCGCGTCTCTACAATGTTTTGCCGATTATATTATTTTATGCGTTAAATGAGAAGGGTGGATATTTGAACAAATAACAGATGGATTAATGATAAAAGAGGATAATAATAAAAATTTTAGTTACTTTTTGGAACGTTTCGGTATGATAACAAAATCTTCAGTAATAGAAATATCATATTCATTAAATAATTGTTTGTTAATAAATGGTCATAATAGTACAATTATACTCACAGTATATTTTATATTATTAACATATAAAACAGATGTAGTCAAATTAGTTTAATAAGTACATGTGTATTTGGTCGTATGTATATTTAAATTATCATTACCCACAAGAGAGCATGAGAGCAAAGTTGAATGCGAAAAAATTTTAACATTTCGATCTATTTAAAAAATAATTTTTATAATTTTATTTTTATTGAAATTTTTAATTTAAATCATGTATAATTAAGAAAGATAGATTGATATATTGATAAGGGTCATATCAGAAAATAAGTAACCACGAGCCACCAGGGGTGGATTAAAGGGGGGGGGCGATCGCCCCTCCCCCGAGAAGAAATTCAAACAGTTATAAAAACTAGTAGTCTAAAGAAATTATGATTTCCGCTCTTTAATTTCAATTGAATTTGTTACCAATCAATTTAAATAAATAGGAAAGGAGTCTAAATGGCCATAGATGCCGACAAAGTCCTTAAATAAAAAATCTGGTGTGACTGTCGCACAGCACACAACTTTCTCTTACCTTCGGTAATCGAAAGATTTTTTGTGTCGACGTGTATTTAGTTCCCGACAGTAGGAAACATTTGAATTCAGATGTAAAATTTATAAGTATGGGAAAATATTTGTATTTTGTTACCATGGCAACCATTTCTCCTATCTTCCCTATGAATTACAAGAGTAAAGTGGTCTTCAGAAGATTTCAATCGCAAAATGAGAATATACATTTTAAAGAGCATCTAAAAAATAATTGATTTTTGAATTTAAAAAAAAATCGTTGGAGCAAATTTTGAGAAAATCGAAAAAAACTGAAAAAGTACATCAGTAAAGTACTAGTACTCTTCGGTCGATTTTTATTAAAAGCTTATTTTCACGCCCTAGGAGGGTGCTTAACTTAAATATAAAATTTCAACCTTCTAGCTCAATTCCTTCATTCCTAAAATTGAACACACACAGACAGGACACACACACAGACAGACCATGTCGCGAAAACCACTTTTTTGGATTCAGGGGACCTCAAAACGTGAAGATCCATCAAAATCTCGACATCGAATTTTTGACATGAATCCAATACTTTCTCTCTATATATAATTACATATATACATAGGTAAGAGAAAGTAAAAAAAAAAAAAAAAATAAAAAAAAAACCGCCCCCCCCCCAAAATGACAAAATTGCATTAATCCGCCACTGCGAGCCACCTGAAATTATCTTCTTTAAATGCTACTTTTTCTGATTTTCTTAAAATATTAGATCACTGACATTTTATTTGTATATGCTTTTTATGATCAGGAATAAAGCGAGTGCCGACCCCGCAGCTCAGAGGCTGAAGGCTGGATAGAATTTGAAAATAGGATTTATATATGTCTTTATTCTCACACAGAGATAAAAATGAAAAAACAAAGTCAAGGCAACATTTTTATTTCTTGCTACAATATTATGTCATAAATTTTTTATTGTTGGTTCCTTGAGTAAATTTTATAACTCATAATATAGAATTATTCGGTTGGAAAAAGGTGATTTGTTGACACCTTTTATAATAGTTTTTGATTGTGGATAATCGAAGATAAAATCAGTGGTGAAGTTTGAAAATGTTAACAAAGGACTTTAGTATGGCTTCTGGCCGAAAGCCAAATAAATGAAAAAACATACAAAAGAGTAGATATGAAAAATTAATTTTAATTAAATTTTTTTGTAATATAAAAATTATAAATATTGGGGTAGATTTAGATTTAGATCTCAGCATCTGAAGTCATTTAAACTGCGATAATTAGTAGGCCTAACCTAAATTATTTATTTATTTATCATCGTTCGGACCTCTGGCGCCTACTCAAGAAACTATGCTTAATTTCAGGGAAAATTTAGTCTTGAAAATGATAAGCTTATTTTATTTTTTATTTAAAAAACCCTTTTCGGCTATTGCAGGCATTTAGGGATTAGAATTATATTTAATAAATTTAAAATACATAGTACCAATGGCTACCGGGACGTTCCACACGCTGATTGCTCGGGATGATACTTATTATTAATTATTCCTTTATCAAATAGAGTAAAATACCAAGGTCTTAAAATAAAAAAAAAAATTTAAGTGAAAACTCATTTAGATATAAGCAAGAAGATATTATTATTCTGCACCTGATCTGAACAAGATTAGGTATGTCTGTCTAGTAAGGCCAATTCGATTACTAATACGGAATATCTGTCTATTGGAATCCCGAGAATTGGGAACATTTATTTGGATCAGAAAGGATTTACCACTCAGAGGTCCATTCATGAAAGATTATCATCATTTTGATTAAACTTGAACATTAAATTCATTTTATTTCTATTGATGGAAAGGGTCAGTAAAATGGGAATTAGAGACAAATACCAAAGATAATATGAAAGTATACCTACAATTCAAAATATTTTCTTAAGATAGCAATATTCTTTTTTTTTATTTTAGGGCAAAAAAATTTAGGGTTAAGATATTTATTATCACATTAAAAAAACATAACATTCTAATAAATTAAGGCAAGCTCGAATATTAAAATATTCTTAAAAAAAAAAACTTTCAAAGTAGCCAACTGAATGAAAATAGAAGTTTAAGTAAAATCAATAGTTTTTTTGTACTTTATGATAGCTTCTCGACATGAAAGATAAATGTATTTAAATTATATTGGCTTCTAATTTATTAAATAAATATAGAAATTCCCTCAGATAAAAAATTTAACTAATTAAATGATGAAATTTATATTTATGATGGGTCAATCATCCGCTGGCTCCCGGAAATCAAACCCAGGAACCTCAGCCTACCCTGAGCATCTGTGGAATTTTACAGTACAATTTTTTGTCGCATGAGAAGGGATGCGAACCCTTGACCACTACCACAAGAGGCAGTAACTACCACTGAGCTAGAGCCCAAGGGCACTTTTTTTTTAATTTCATCAATGCCATTTAGACCCCTCCTATTTATTTCAATTTATTGGTAGCCAATTAAATTGAAATAAATTGTCTCATGAGTCGGGATGCGAACTCGCGACACTTGGTACAGAAGGCCAGCAAGCTAACCACTGCACCAAGGCCCCAATGAGATTCTTCTTTATAATATCTCTCTCAATTCATTTTCATCAATAAATAAAAAGAATTATTAAAAAAAAAGTTTCATTTAACTTTGGCTACCTGTCGCAATAGAAAGATTCAAATAGTATATTTTGTTTTATTATATTTCTTAACTAGAGTTAGTAAAAATTACTTTGAGTAAAATATTTTCAGGATATGGATATCAAAATATATTGATAAAATTCTTTTAAGTTATAAATCAAATCTTTAATAAATGCCAAACGACAAAACGCAAATGACAACTGTTGAGAGATGAAACAATAATTATTACTTTTGCTTAATTAATTTAAAATGTTTTAGTTAAAGACCTCCAAGTTTGATTTCCATTTATTTACTATTAATATTTATTCAAATTTTAAATTACATCTTGATAAAGTATTGATTTGCAATACTTAATTTACGAATGAAGGAGAGGTTTATAAATTTGGGTCTTGGAAAATGTCATTAGGTCTGGAAAAGGAAGGTCAAGATTAATGAAGAAAATTACCTTGATGGAAGTTTAGATGAAATAGCAACTCAATGAAATTTTTATAAGAACATTTCCTAACCCATCTCTTTTTACATCCTGTCTTTAATCAATCGCTTTACAATTAGCTGGAAACTTTTAAAATTAATTTTAACAAAAGCAAGAAAGTTAAAGTTGATCAATAAATAAATAATTAGAAGATCAGGGGTTATTCAGTATCTAATTATTAAACAATTATTTAAAATTTAGAAAGTGTCGAGATAATTTAACAATTTAATTAACTTATAACACCGGTGATGTAAATAAAATTTAAGAAAGTAGAAAAGGTTTTTTCCATTCCATTTTAATAGAGTTAGGCTACTTAAATGTCATATGTTATAAATAATAGTAATGTTAAATATTAGTAAGTTACTCCAAAGGTTAAATAAATTTAATAGCTTTTGTTTTTTACTTTCTCTTACCTATGTATATATGTAATATATATATAGAGAGAAAGTATTGGTTTCATGTCAAAAATTCGATGTCGAGATTTTGATGGATATATACGTTTTGAGGTCCCCTGAATCCAAAAAAGTGATTTTCGCGACATGGTCTGTCTGTGTGTGTGTGTCTGTGTGTGTGTGTGTCTGTGTGTGTGTGTGTGTTCAATTTTAAGCATGAAGGAATTGAGCTACGAGGTTGAAATTTGATATTTAAGTTAAACACCCCCGGGACCGGAAAAATAAGCTTTTGATCAAAATCGGCCAAAGAGTACTAGTACTTTACTGATGTACTTTTTCAGTTTTTTTCGATTTTCTCAAAATTCGCTCTAACGATTTTGATTAAAATTCAAAAATCAATTATTTTTTAGATGCTCTTTCAAATGTATATTCTCGTTTTGCTCTCAAAATTGTTTGAAGCACACTTTACTCTTGTGCTTCATAGAGAAGATAGGAGAAATGGTTGCCATGGTAACAAAATATAAATATTTTCCCATGTTTATAAATTTGACATCTTTAATTCTAATATATTGGCGGAAACTAAATATATGTCGACACAAAAAAATCTGGTGTGACAAGCACAGAACACAACTTTCGATTACCGAAGGTAAGAGAAAGTTGTGTGCTGTGCGACAGTCACACCAGATTTTTCATAATTAAATTGCAATTTTATTTTTTCTTCAATGTGAAGGATGACATCACGAGAATCAAAATCAATCCTGGTGATAAGTATAATATATAATCAGGGTCTTGCGGGTTATCGTTATTATATTAATCCTCGGATAATAGACAAGTGTACGTCGGTTGCGTCCAACTCATTAGAATTTTGTATTGAAATTTTTTTTTTTCTATAAAAATTACATTTTCCTTAAAGCAAATGCAAAACATAAGAATCTCTGATTAAAGAGATGCGCGGTGATAACAAGAACCCTTTGGCGAGCGGCAAAAGCCCCAAATTTTATAGATAAACAAAATAATAAGATAATATTTAAAAATCGAAAACACGACAAGATTTGCGAATTTGTAGATACTAAAGATTATTTTATAGGTACTGTAGATAAAGAATGAAAAATTTATGAGTAATAAATTTTTATTTGTAGGAAACTTTGCTTGGCTTACTGATAATAAGATAAGTAAAAATAAAAGGCTTTCTTAAACTTATCTTTGATTATATTCATTCGAAATGCTTTCAATTATAGACTTGATTTTAAACAAATCCATTTTATTTACCAGGTACTATTTTATTTTATTTTCCTCATTTTTACTTTCTCGTACCTCTATATATATGTTAATATATAGAGAGAGAAAGTATTGGATTCATGTCAAAAATTCGATGTCGAGATTTTGATGGATCTTCACGTTTTGAGGTCCCCTGAATCCAAAAAAGTGGTTTTCGCGACATGGTCTGTCTGTCTGTGTGTCTGTGTGTGTGTGTGTCTGTGAACAAAATATCTCAAGAACGAAAAGAGCTAGGAAGTTGAAATTTTATATTTAAGTTAGGCACCCCCATGGGACGTGACACGAAGCTTTTGAACAAAATCGACCAAAGAGTACTAGTACTTTACTGATTCACTTTTTCAGTTTTTTTCGATTTTCTCTAAATTTGCTCCAACGATTTTTTTTTAAATTCAAAAAATCAATTATTTTTTAGATTCTCTATAAAATGTATATTCTCATTTTGTGATTGAAATCTTCTGAAGACCACTTTACTCTTGTACTCCATAGAAAAGATAGGAGAAATGGTTGCCATGGTATCAAAATATAAATATTTTCCCATACTTATAAATTTTACATCTTGAATTCAATTGTACCCTACTGTCGGAAACTAAATATATGTCGACACAAAAAATCTGGTGTGACAAGCACAGTACACAACTTTCGATTACCGAAGGTAAGAGAAAGTTGTGTGCTGTGCGCCAGTCACACCAGATTTTTATTATTTCAATAATTCTTGGTGAAAGAAATTAAATATATAAGAAAAAAATCTGATGTGACTGGCGCACAGCACACAACTTTCTCTTACCTTCGGTAATCGAAAGTTGTGTTCTGTGCTTGTCACACCAGATTTTTCGTGTCGAAATATATTTAGTTCCCGACAGTACGGTACATTTGAATTCAGATGTAAAATTTATAAGTATGGGAAAATATTTATATTTTGTTACCATGGCAACCATTTTTACTATCTTTCCTATGAAACACAAGAGTAAAGTGGTCTTCAGAAGATTTCAATCGCAAAATGAGAATATACATTTTAAAGAGCATCTAAAAAATAATTGATTTTTGAATTTAAAAAAAAATCGTTGGAGCAAATTTTGAGAAAATCGAAAAAACTGAAAAAGTACATCAGTAAAGTACTAGTACTCTTTGGCCGATTTTGATTAAAAGCTTATTTTTCCGGTCCCGGGGGGTGTTTAACTTAAATATAAAATTTCAACCTCGTAGCTCAATTCCTTCATGCTTAAAATTGAACACACACACACCCACCCACCCACACACAGACAGACCATGTCGCGAAAACCACTTTTTTGGATTCAGGGGACCTCAAAACGTGAAGATCCATCAAAATCTCGACATCGAATTTTTGACATGAATCCAATACTTTCTCTCTCTATATATATTACATATATACATAGGTAAGAGAAAGTAAAAAAATAAACAAGTTGCCATGTCACAGAGTCTGATATTTGGTTAAAAAGAAAAATGATTGACATCGCTAGATGGACCTGGCGTAATAGGGAGAAAGGGTTAAAGAGCTGATCCACTTGAAAGTAAAACTCCAAGAGTTAAAACTTTTTCCATATTATTATTATTTTTTATTCAGTTTTGCATCATTCTTTGATTTTCATATTTCATAAAAATTATTTATTTCGAAGATTCAGTAATTAAAAATAATGACTCCAATTTTTCTCTAACTTGATTATCTATCTTACTGAGACGCCTTCGGCGGGGCTTTCCGTCTAGCCAGGGGGCTGCACCCCCTGGATCCCCTTGCTCGCCTACTTATATACATACCGGTACATACATTTTCCCTTTTCATTTTTATATGTAGAGATTATTTCAGCGGTTAATTATTCATGAACTTAAGATTTTTTGTGAATCATATCCTTTCCGGGACTCTCCCGGTACACAGACAAAAAATTTACGCCGATATTTTAGAATTCAAAATGTAAATAAATAAAAAAAATCGTAAACATGGGAAAATATTTATATTTTGTTACCATGGCGCTATCCCTGAGGCCTGATTGGTTGTTTCACACATCGGACACCCTCTTAGCCTTTTATATATAAGTATGATGATAATTAAAATCTGTGAAATCGCCCATAGCATCAAAACCAAAGATAGAGAAGGGAAAGAAAGGGGGACGATAATATTTCCGGGGCCTTTTAAGGGCACTCGGGCCCCTTTCTGTTTCAACCCTAAAATCCTAATTAAAAGAAGTAATTTTTCTAAAACACATAATATAGGACCTATATATATATATATATATATATATATATATATAGAATTTAAAATATAAACTTTGTAGTTAAATAATATAATTCGAAGGGAAGTTGCTGTTAATGTTATGGAATGGAAAAGAATAAGTACAGGTGCAGCAAATGAAGAGAGCCTTTAGATGCCAAATGCCGAAAAGGAGACGTTTCGGACAAAATTTATTTGTCCATCTTCAGTCCTCGTTGGCTTATAAATTAATTAGGCACAAAGTTGTCATTGTTGTCTCGGCACGAATTTGTGCGCAACTTTATTATCCCATTGACTCACACTCGTCTGATTTTATAAAAAATATACATGCGCACAAATTCGTGCCGAGACAACAATGACAACTTTGTGCCTAATTAATTTATAAGCCAACGAGGACTGAAGATGGACAAATAAATTTTGCCCGAAACGTCTCCTTTTCGGCATTTGGCATCCAAAGGCTCTCTTCATTTGCTGCACCTGTACTTATTCTTTTCCATTCTATAAACTTTGATTAGAGAGGGAGAGAGCATTATTAATATACCAACCCGGGGCCTGCCAGAGAATAGGCCTGCTCAGCATGCATAATGGTTCCAAACTTATAAGAAAAATGTTTTTAGAATATATCATTGTTGAAAAAAAAAATCTAATTTTTATTAGAATTTGAGATTTTTTTGACTTAAAGAGAGTAATGAAAATGCAGATAAAAATTTGTTTAAATTATTTAGATAGCAAATATTAAAAAAAATATTTAATATAAATAAGTGTGTAGTAGGCCAACTCGTTTCGGCGGTATATATACTGTACTAAAATTGGAACGATACAGAGAAGATTATCATGATCCCGGAATGACACGCAAAATCGTGAAAAATAAATAAAAATAAAGTAAATGTATATTATATATATAGGGAGAATTATTTCTAAGAATAAATAAATTAAAATTAAAGAGACAGACTGCGCAAATAGAAAGATTTAAAAAAATATAAAAAGTAAAGGTAAATAAAGGTGATAAAAAATAAGATTATATTAATAATGTATTGCTAAACCTATTTCTTATTTTACCCACAGCTTCCGGCATTTTATTTATTTATTAAGATGAACCAAAAGTTTTAGGCAAAATAGGTCTGCTACATCTTGTGATTTTATTAAGATGATAAAAAAATATCTACAAAAAAAGTAATTCAAATCTCTTAGGGAGAATTATAAAAAAGCTTACCGGAAAGAGTGGAAGGAAATCAAAATGCTAATTAACAGTATAGATCTTTAAATAATTATAAACATGCTAGACCTATTATTTCAATTTATATTTTTTCAAAGACAGCGATTATGTACTACTTATTTATTTGATTTGAATTTTTTGTTGCTATGGATTAAACTTTGATAATTTATTTACGTAATTAAATGGAGTTTTTATTAATAAAATATTTAAAAGAGGCTTAACATTAATATATTTCTAAATCAGGAGATCTCAAAGAACGATCCGGAAAGGAAAAATTTTTCTCTCTAATCCAGAACACCGGAAAATATAAATACGGATTTTTTTTTCTTTTTCGGTGTGAACATTTAAAATTTATCGTTTAGAACGGAACCTTGGATCTTATTAAAATTATAAAATTTCTTGGAAAAAATAAATATTCATAACTGGAATACAATTTATGAATTTAATAATTAAATAAACTTAAAAAAAAAGTAAAAAGTAAAAACTTTATTATTCACTAACAAGAGGTAAGAGGTATTAGTATTAATCTAATTTCATAAAGATTAATTTACTGAATATACCAAAAAAAGTGGTTTTCGCAACATGGTCTGTCTGCCTGTGAACAAAATATCTCCAGTACGAAAAGAGCTAGGAGATTGAATTTTTATATTGGGACGAGACATGAAGCTTTTTATCAAAATTGGTCAAAAAGTAGGCCTACTAGTACTTTACTGATGTACTTTTTCAGTTTTTTTCGATTTTTTCAAAATTCGCTCCAACGATTTTGATTAAAATTCAAAAATCAATTATTTTTTAGAGGCGTAAATCTGGCGTGACAAGCAGAGAACAGAAACTTTTCTTACTAAATTCAAGAGAAAGTTGTGTGTTGTGCGACTATTACACCAGATTTTTTACTTACATAAAAAATTTTACCAGTATATATTAATTTTATTTTGCGAGGTTTTATTTGACATTAAGATTAATCAAAAATCTCAATCTTTATTTTTATTTGACTTCTCAATAGCCTTTAGGCCAGAGTGTTATACAAAAGGATTCTTATAAAGAATTTTTTTTCGTTTTCTCAAACAAAGGACAATATGTGTGTGAAGGTTATGCAATGTCAAAAGTTCTCTTAAAGCGAATGATATAAAAGTGAAAAAAAGTCTCCCCTATAAAAAGCATGTTTTTTTTTTGTTTTTTTTTTTTCATTTTCTCGAAGGAAAAAATTCATCTTAACAAAACAATAAAATATTTTAATTTAATTAATGCCTTTGAAGATAGGTTGTAAAAAAGCAACAGGACTAAACAAACATAACTTCAGGAATATGTACTCAAATTAATAAGGATTATAGGGACATAATGGCTGTATAATCGATAAATATGAGCAGAATAGCAGCCAGGAGTAAAATCAGACAAAAATTATAAGTCAATCTTATCTAATTTTTGATTACAATTACCGACGTTTCGGACGCAAATCGCGTCTTTCCTTAGGACAATTTATAGTTTAATACAGTTTGGTGTATTTTTTTTTAAATAACAATATAAAATCAGTCTTTCATTAAATGTATTAATTAAGAATAATTAATAATAATAATAATAATTAAGAATACATTAAACGCGAGATGCGTCGATGAATGCCATTGAATATATGCAGTTCAAAATGATACATTACACTTTCTTAAAGTGTGATTTTATATTGTTATTAAAAAAATACACCCGATTGTATTAAACTATCAATTATCCGGAGGAAGGACGCGATTTGCTTCCGAAACGTCGGCAATTGTAATCAAAAATTAGATAAAGATTAACTTATAATTTTTGGGTATAATTTCTGGGTGCCACCCTGCTCATATGTATTAATAAGGATTGAATGAATGCGAAATTAAATTACGAATTGTGATGAGAAAAGGTGTTAAATATACCGTAATAATACCTACGCTATGATTTAGTATAAAAAAAAATTCTTATTACTCTCTTGGTCTTTTTCTGTATAAATAGCCTTTAATTCTATAAATGATTATAAATTGTCAAAGAGAAGATTTAGTCTAAGTAGGCTATTTATTTAAAATTCCATTATAACTTGAGATTTAATTAATACAGCATCAAAAGTACTTTTCCATTTTGTCCTTTCGTAAATAAGTAATTTTATGATATTGATCATGGTTTTCATGGTTTCTTCCTCCAGGCGGTAAGGTTTCTTTTCAAGTGGTCTCATTACTGTTTGTTTTTATATCAAGACAAGATGTTATTCTCACTCTTAAATTTAAGTTTACTCCAAGAAAAGTGCCCGAAGGATAATTATCTAAATTAGTCTTAGAAATGGAAGACATTCATTTTGTATTTTCAAATTAAAATTCCTAAATAAAAAATATTTAACAAAATTAAATTTAATTATGAAATTTTTAATCAAAAATAAGATTTGATTGAAAAAGAAGAGCATGCAAAATTTTTTGTCACACCAGTTTTTAGAAAGATTCAGTTTATCGCTCTATTGTGTAATAAAAATTTGGTTTAAAAAATTTAATGTAATGTTCATATTATATGTTACTACTTCTTTTGCTATTCATAAAGCTATATAGCCATTTTTCTAAATATAGTGTTAGAAATATAAAACAAGACTATAGTATAATTTTGGCTAGATAATTGATATAAAAAATTCATAAGTTTTTTAAAATATATGAATAAAGTAAAAATTATTCCATATAAACTATATTGAAAAAATGAATAATAAAATATTGGGTATAATTGGTTAAGGTTATTAGTTTAATCTGATCTACTATATTTTACTTAATAATTTTTTAATTATATAAACTTATCTGATCCCATATTGAAATTATGGGCGAGGTCTGGTTAATTAGAATTATTGTTTTACAATCTTTATATCTTTCTTTCTACTATAATGTGTGTATGTAATTTATCAAAAATAAAAGCTTATTCAATTAATTTAGTACTAACTTAAAAAATATTTTGCCCCCGAGTTTGGGTAGTATGTAGCGCCTACCTCCTATACCAAACGTCGGGGTTCGGACCCAGGAGTCGAAGATTTTATTTAAGCATTGGATACCAGATGGCTTAAATAGAAATGCCTGAACCCCAAATACATTTATTAATTACAACGGTTATCGTATAAAGTCTTAAATGGCCAGAGGTGCCGAAAGACTGTGTGAATGTGTGCGTGAGGTGAGGTGAATGAGAAAAAAGGGAATGTTTTATAAAAAAAAAAATATTTTTTTTAAACATAAATTAATTTTCATAATATATTTAAAAAATGAAGATTAAATTCATCAATTAAATAAATCATCTTAGTTCTAAATATCTGTCTACTAAAAATAATAAATAGTTGGTTAATAAATCTTATTTTCGATAAAATAGGATAGGCAAAAATTAGAGTTGGATTTGTAGTATTAAAAATATTCATTAATATATTTTTAACATTTAGTAATTTATCAGCTTCAAGATTTATTACTAGTCAGAGAATTGAATTATAAATTCAATATATTTTAATTTTAAATATCCATTGACTAGGATAATTTAAAATTTAACTTCTTTTTGGCATATACTTTATTATTTTAATTGAATTTTGAATTGAGTTAATTTATATAATAGATAAAAAAGGGGAATAAATTGGATTACAATTTTCTAAAGCGATTTGTAATCTGATAATAAAGTTTGCTGATTTACAAGCCTTTTTTAACATTACTAATTTACATGGGATAAATAAAAAAATTGGAAACTCTGTTTGATTAGATGTGTCAAGTGATTATGCATTATGGCAGTGGTTCCCAACCCGTAGACCGCGGCCCAGTTGCGGGCCGCGGGATGATTGGAACTGGGCCTCGGATGTTTAAGAAATGATAAAAATTATATACAGTATATATAGGTTATATACCTATACTGGGCCTTTTTATGGGAAAAAGTCGGCCGCACATCAAAAAATGTTGGAAACTACTGCATTATGGTATGGTATGATTAGCTCTAATGGAGGATCCAGCGCGCTTCCACCTCCTCAAGAGACAATTTTTGACCAGTTTTCTCAGCTTTCCATGATTTGTCTATTAATTTACCAGGCTTTCACTAATTTAAGATAAAGTTTTACCCCCCCCCCCCACCCTGAGGAACCTGGATCCGTTTATGGCCTGATTAAAAAAGAGACAAAGTTTTGCTTGCAGCTTTCTTCTTTTTATCTTAATCTCATTCCCTTTTCGTTAGGCAACCAAATAACATCTCTGAGCTTATGGATTTCTATCTTTACGGGGTTTCGATTGTTTTGTCTAGCCAATAGAAATATTAGACCTATAAATTGATTTTTTTTTGATAACTTAATCAAATCTCTTATTCCGATCCGCTCCGTTT
>JAKCPI010003377.1:0-14971 GCA_023213315.1 Euborellia annulipes
CACATGTTTGTCATTATTAGTCCCTCCATAAATTTCTTAAATTTGGCTTATTTAAGAAAGAAATATGTTTTCAGAATCCATATTTTATCTCAGCTTCTTCTAGACCAATTTTTTGTAACTCAGACCCAAAATTAGATGAGAAGAAGAATTATTCAAAAGTTCGTTTTAAAATGTAAAAAATTCTTACATACTATATTTTAAAGTTAAAATAATTTATTATTTAAATTTTATTTTTCATATGGATTTTGTTATCAGAGATGCTGTTTCCTATCACTGTCATCAGTTCATAGTTCATAGATAATCATCAGTTGTCTATGAAAATAAATTTCCAATAAATCTGATATAAAATTGATATGAAATTTACAATTTTTTTTTTTTCAAAAAATTATTTATTTTAATTATTAATGGAATGGAAAAGAGCAAGTGCAGGTGCAGCAAATAAAGAAAGCCTTTGGATGCCAAATGCCGAAAAGGATGCCCTTTTTCATTCCATAACATCAACAGCAACTTCTCTTCAAATTATATTTTAATTATTAATTTATTTTTTTTTTTAATTTTATTTTTTATATTACATGAATATATTTCATATTTCATAAAACTTAATTCCCATATTATGTGATATGACATTTCTATTTTTAATCTTGATATTAAATGAAAATTTTAATTTTTTACTATTTCTCATTTAGAAATTTTTTTTCAATTCTGAAACCCGTTGTTATTAAGAGAATATATATATAGGCCTATAGAACGACCCCCGATTGTCATCGGTATAATATAATTTAATAAATCAAATCAATAAACCTCCAGCAGGCGAGAGGAAAATAAATAAATATATATATACCTATATATATAAAGGCCTTCCTTATACATACATGAGCTCTCAGCCAACAACATTTGGTAATAATTTAATCTTTCAGCTTCTTTTACTGGTGGTTACCCCTATGTTCTTTATTTTTTCATACTCAATACATTCTGCTTGCATTCTTCGATTATAAAATCCATCCATTTTCAAATCTAACATTTCTTGCCCCTACATAATCCTTTTCTCTAATCAGCGAGGAGGCTCGTGGCTAATCAGATAAGCTGCGGATTACGAATCTAGAGTTGCTATAAAACTCGGGTTCAAATCCCACTTGCCGTGAAAATTCTCAAACAGTGTCAATGTCTCCTCCGTCTCTCTGTAATTGGAGTTAATCTCTGTTGAGAAATGGGAAAATAAAAAAAAATAAAAAATTACGAGACCAAATCTTTCCTGACCCTTTTTCGATGCTTTTATAATCCCTGCCATTCCTCGGATCTTTTCATATCTTATTCTGAATCCACACCCAACTTTCTTTCCTCAGTTACAGGTTATTTGGATCAGGGCCGGTTCTAGACAGATATTCAATTGTATGAATTTTCTTCACGGCTAATACACGTGATTATGCACGTGATATATATTGTATATATGTAAGTACTTTCTTTATATAGACCTATATAATTTCTTATAATTTTTTTTTTGAATTTTTTGCTGTTGTTATGCTAGCTCCTTTTTATGTTTTATATTTAGTTGGTTCCCTCGGTTTGCTTGCATTTTATCTTCTCGCGCTTCTGGAGAACTTTGGGAAGAAGCCAGCGGTGCCTTTTGGGGTTGCGCCTCCGTGCTGGCACGGAGTATACAATGTCCCACCCATGCGTTTTCCACTTGTGATTATTTCATTGTTTTTATAAAAGAAAATTCATGGAAATTTTCTAGATTTGAACCATGAAAGTTTTCATTCAAAAATATATATTTTTTTTTAAAACAATGAAATAATCACACGTAGAAAAAGCATGGGTGGGACTTAATATAGACCCTCACTGTACGCCGGCCAGGAACGGCCCTGCTTATGGTAACCCTACCTAAATAGTAATAATAAAAATAATAACACCTAAACAGTTTTTATAAAATTTTTTACTATCCTCGCCTTGAGTGCAAAATTGTTAATTATAGAATCCAAATCAGCTTTCCTCGTTAATTCTATATTTATAACGTACCATTTTAATAACTTTCAAATGAAACGAAGAAATACATAAAAAAAAAAAAAACCGAGAGGGGAAGGGATTAAAAATGAAAATTTCACCCTGAACTAGAGAGCGAGAGAGTGGTGAGTGGGTTTTGGCATTTGGGATGGGGATGTCTGTTGGTTGGGGTTAATTAGAGCCGGGGGGAGGCCGTATCGCTGCGGCGCAGCCACGTTCCGCGTCAGAGACGCCTCGCTCTCTCCTCGACTTGATTCCCCGGGGACTCCCAAGTCATTATCCCACCGCCACAGGGTGTCTCCTCATCCACCTATCCATCCTATCCTGATATGCACATTGTAGGCTGGGTATTTAATTTAATCATCCACTGGCTACGCTTTACTTTAATACCTACAAGAATGAATGGGATGGAAACTTTCACCAGCCCGAAATGATAAAATTCTCAAACTTTTTAATTTTAATTCAGTCGGTTTTTTTTTCTTTAAACTAATATTGTAAACTTTTTGTAAAATTAATTATTATATAAATTTAATAAAATAATCAAATTTCTTTTTATTTTCGAAATTAGCTAAATTAAATTCTATAAAAATACAAAAAACTACAAAAAGTGACTAAAAAACTAAATATTCTTTTTAATTTATAGAAGGAAACAACTTGGAATTTGACACTCTTGGCATATATGGGTTTACCGATTTTCGTATCTCAGCCATCTATTCAAGACCATCGTGTATATATATATGAAGAATCTTCAGAATACCTGGGACCTTCATCGCTACTAATGAAATCAAGAACTTAACATTTAAACATTTTGCTTCTGATAAATGACAACAATATTAATTTGAAATATTGATTTGAAATGAAATAAGGGATCACGACTTGGATAAATAAGGTAAAAGCTACATTAAATAATTATAAATTAATCAGAGGTTCTCAAAGTCTGCACTCCCCCTAAGACCCAAATCTGCTCTGCGGCGTCGTGACCAATTTATAAGAAAACCATGTTATAGTTGAAAACTCGATGAGCCGCAGTGGCACCGTCTCTACTGATGGTCGGTAGGCTCATCGAGTTTTTAATTAATGAATACCTCCGTCCCAGAATCTTCTAAAAAAAAAATAGTTGAAAACTTCTGACTAACATTGGCAAAATATCGGTATATCTAATTCCAATGAATAAAATTCATTGCATCCTTAACTTCTCTGTGCCGAACAATAATATCATTTTTTAAATAAAAAAAATTTCTACCAAGACTAATTAATTTTATGCTCAATTGTAATGTTTTTAATTACCAATGTTAGTAGTTTTTAGAAAAAATTTACTTTGATTGACCAAGAACTTGATTAATTTATTTTTAATTAGTTAACAAGACGTCAAACCATTCAAAATTAACGGTCACTTTTACATTATTTCTCGGGAATTTCAATCTTTTTTAAAAATGACTTTATACCTCTCACGAAATTGGATGCATCCCCAGGAAAACTTAAGGAACTTTGTTACCAATAAATTATTGATATATAAATATATATATATTCTATAATTTTGTAATTAATAATTTCATTAATTTTTGTCTAATTTTTTCTATAGTAATTTGTTTATTAGTTTTATCTTGAATAATTATTATTTGTGATGTCACTTGTATATTTTGTAAATGTCTCCGAAAATGAATTGTTTATGTATTTGAGAATTCCCCCCAGTGAATATTATTAGATTCTGTTTATTGAATAGACCTGGTATAAACTTAAACTTACGGAGATAGTTAATTAGGGTTGGATTGTGGGGATGCCTCGGAAGGCCCGCCCCTTTCCCGGGCGGCCAATACCAGTCAGAGGGTTCCAGTCTGTGGGGTGCGTTTGCGCATCGGCCCCCCTAAAGTGTGAAAATTCGCATCCCTGCTGCTTGGCTCCTTAACCCCCTCCCGTCTTGAGGTCTTATCAACTTGACAAACTTGAGAGTTCAATTAAAGCTAGTTATCAGACCGACACCATCTCCCCCATTCCTTCATACCCTTTTTGGCAGCTTTTAAGAAAGGTACGACAAATCCACCCTTCTAAAACTCCCTTCCCCTTTGTCATCTTTTTCAATCAAATAAACTCTCGGTTTTAAAAACTATTACAATATTTAAAGTTAGAAATAATCTCCATAAAATGAAACAGACGCATTTATAATGTGAAATTAAAATCATGTGACCTTCAATAAAAAAAATTAAATTGAGTCAATGTTTTGAGTTTTTATCACATTTAAATGTCTAACTATTTATTTTATTTATTTATTTAAGTTGTCTGTTAAGAAAAATTTCTCATTTGTCCCCGGGGTCATGGGATTTTTGAATCTCCAACAAAAAAAAATCATACTCACAAATTGTTAAATGTATTTATGACTTATCAAGACCGATTCGAGAAATTCACTGAATAGTAATCTCTTACTCTAATATCGCCTGCTGAGAATCATAGTGGCGAAAGTCCGTAATTCAACAATTCGAGAAAAATTGTGTTAAAAAAAAAAAAAAAAATAGTCGGGCAACAAATGAATAGGCCAGAATCAATAGCAAAGAATGGAAATATATTTTCGCCACTTTGTCACTCAAACGTTTTAGCAACGTTTCGTAGGCTTAACTCAAAAATTGAATTTTAAGACTTTCGCCACTATGATTCTCAGCAGGCGATATATATAGATCATGATATTGAATTAAAATATAAATAACTTTTTCTTGGGTATAGGAAACTTTGCAGCCAAGGAATTAAATAAAAAACTTTTATTTAATTAATTAACCGTTGACGTTTCGGCCGTAAGTCAGGACTAACAATTAATCGTTCTGAGGAAGGTCGTGACTTACGACCGAAACGTCGACGGTTAATAAATAATAATAATAAAAAATAAGTTTTTTATTTAATTCCTTGGCTGCAAAGTCTCCTATACCCAATTCAAAGTCTACAGCCACTTCTCATCACAAGATAACTTTTTCTATTTTTTTTTTTTTTTTTTTTTAGGATGAACTGTTCAAATCTTTTTGGAGGACTTTGAGATCATTTCTTTGGTCAATTAATACAAGGCAAAAATCTACAACTTTTAAAGAAACTATTATTGTTGCCGAATTGTGAAGTTGACGATAAATATACAAGAAAAATGAAGGAAAGGCAAGAAATACACAAGGTATTAATCTTTTCAAACTATACAAATGTACTGTGCTCAATATCTCTCTCTCTCTCAGTCATGTGTCAGACCTGTCACGTTGTAGTTATGTGGTTATAATTTATTGCCATGAGGTGGATTTGAACTCGAGTTGTCTTCAACTCAGGACTATAAGCTTAATTGCTTTTTCTCCTGGGCTAATCACCTCCTCAATATCTATGAAGGGCCTTTTGTAATATTAGGTTTAAAATATACATAAAGTGATAAAAAAACTCCCGATCTGTGTCTCGCGGACAACAATGTTTACCAAGAAAGCTCTTGGAGACTTACGCAGTATACACTTTGACTCACTCAATGAAGGTACCATTGGAATGCTGTATGAAATTTTTATATCAGCTATGTCTATTCAATAACGTCACATTCGCCTATTGTCTAATTAAATTCTTTTATTATTTGGATCCGCTTATGAAATTATATCGTGATAATGATTCTGGCCATCCCCCCCCCCCCCTTCCTTCACTCTCTCTCTCTCTTTCTATATTCCACTTATTGTTGAAACATCTTTTCATTTTTCAACAAAAAATCATTTCCAGTTGAGTGGTCTCTATGATATGAAAATAAATAGAATTCGTTGCCCACACACGTGAACACATGCTGATCTACAATGAACTAGAAAATGTTTCATTGTTCTCACTCAAATTAAAACCTTTTTTTTATTTATCTCTTCATTTCGGATTTTAGAATTGACTTTTTAATTGAGTTGAATATATCGCGATTGAAAAAAAAATTGCCTTTTGTAGAAATTTTTTCATAGATATGAAAGAAAGAGAGAGATAAATTAAAAACATATAGGCCTAAAGTAATATAACGAAAAAAATATTTCTTTTAAAATTAAATTCTTTTGCATATTAATACAGAGGTATAAAACTCTGTTTTCTGAATGAAAAATTTATTAAAGATAAAAATGAATAACAATAATCGTAATTAATTGAATTTATTCTGAGAGTCTTTAAATGCAAGTGATAAATAGAAAAAAAAAATCTTAAGGTGCGCGTCTCGAAAAATCGTTAAACGCCGAATGAGAAGCTGGTTACTCTGGACGGCAAGAGATGGCATTAGTTCTCCCCTTAGGGAAACAAGCGCTTTATTCTATTTCATTTAAAGATTCCAGCTATTTAATTAAAGGTAAAAAATTAATTATTTTTTAACACAATGATTACTAATCTAATTATCTATAAGATATAAAGCGAATTTTTTAAAAATATCTTTTATTTAATGTGATTAATCTAAAAAAAAAAATTTTTTTCGAAAATCAAAAAAAGGGCTTGTATAAGTTGTAGATATTTTAAATAGCTTTAATTAAAAAAAAATTTTTGGTCGACAGCTTCAAATTTGTGGCCGCTGGAAACTCTCAAAATTAGCACCTCGAGACCCGCACCTTAAATTCTTTGAAAAGGCATAAGCAGCAGATTAGGAATTTGAAGTTTCAACACAACTCTCCTTCAAGTCGGCAGCCGCAAATAATTCAATATTACTCAAGTCTCATTTTAGAGTAGAAAAGTGGGGGATATTCTCATCTCACAGACAAAAGTTCCAATTTGGGGTTGGTATGACTCCAAACAGCTCATGGAATCCATGCATCCATCTTAAATTCTTTGTTTCTGATTGATAAAATTTGCTCTTTATGAATAACTCAAAAATATTTTGTTATTTGAAAAAAAAAAAAAAACATTTAAAAATTATTGAGAAAGATGTAGATAAATACAAATCTGGAGATGATTTTCAGGCCAATTTATTCGGATTATCCTCCCATTATGAGCGAGCTTACGTTTCGGAGTCCAAACGAATCCTTCAGGACCTTATAGTAAATATAGATAACAAAATAAAAGTTCATAACTTAAGCCTAGTACACACCTAGCAACAAAGTCGCGCGATTGTTGCGAGACATGGCGTCCACACCTAGAGACCCATTTGCATCACAGAAATATTTAAAATATTTTATTTTTGATCTAAATTTTATTTTTAAATGTAATATTTCCCAATTAGAATGGGAGACAAAAGTCGCGTGACTTTTCGCGGCTCCTCGCGACACTGAAAAATGTTGCACGACTTCCCAGAGACTTGTCTCGAGACACGAGTCGCGGGACTTTTGTTGCTAAGTATGTACAAGGCTTTTAGATTACAATGGTTTTTAATACAATTTCTTTTAATGTCACAATTGAGGGCAAATTTGTTTCTTAACCCCGCATAGTGAGTAGGGCTACACCACACAAAAATATCCTTAAACAATTTATATTAAAAACCACTGTAATTGCAAATTGGTCGGTCTATGTGTGTGTCTGTCTGTCTGTGAACAAAATATCTCAGGAACAAGAAGAGCTATGAGGTTGAAATTTTATATTTGAGTTAGGCACCCTCCCCCCCCTCCCCGAAGGGGTGAAAAATTACCTTTGCCCTACTGGAAATAGAAATAATGTTCTCTCATGAAATTTAATTGTATTTATATTTGAATAACTCCCAAATTTTATCTCTATCTCGGAGCTCAAATTTTTCAGCGCCAACCTTGGCTTTTTGTTTCTCCTTTCTCTCTTGGAACCTCCACGCACCCTCTATGCCTCTCGCCCTCAGCTTTTTTTCACCTGTTTTTATAAATTTATAAATAAAATAAAAAAAAACTCAAACTACCACTAATATTTTTAATTATTCGGGTGATAAATTAATAAAATCATCACGAGATTGGAGTAACTTATGTCTTTATTTATTTGTTACATTTTTAGAGAAAATATACCTACTACAAAATATATATAATATTTTTACATTTAACATAATATTGCATTTGTGCTTTTGAATAAATATTTTTAAATCTGTTCTTTAAAGCCAGATTAATGGGAAAAGGAAAGGGAAGAAGGTGGGGGAAATAGAATGAGAAGGAATACATCTTTGAAATGAGACCAAAAATTAAGGATATTGATTTTCACCGGAGGAAATAACGCAGAATATAAACATTAAAATATACATTTTTATATACAAATAGGAGCAAGAATATTCAAAATTATTTTAGCATCAGTTCATCTCTGATCTTAAATATAAAATCGAGCTACGATCACTCTAAAATGATGGTCAAATCCTATTAAAATGAGGTTGAGCCGAACGAAGGAAATTAGGAATCCTTAAAGCACGGATGATAAAGGACTTTATTTATTATAATAAAATGAAAAAGAGAATTTCAATATAGAAAAATAAATGATATCTAACAACCAACTACTATACTTGTACAACAGGATCTTTTATACATGTTTTGCCATATTTTTAATTGATTTTTTATAAATATACTTTAATTTTTAAACCCTAATAATACTTGATTTTTTTTTTAATTTTTAGTGGATACTGCTTGAAAATTTTAATTTGAACGAAAACCAGACATTCTAAAAGATGTAATTTGGCAAGAGATTTATTCAATTGAATTTGCTGCACTCTGGATTCTCAAATAGCAGCCAGGTAATTAAAACACGTTGCCGAAGTTTCCAACCTCCGCCTACTTCATCTTTTTTTCTTTTAATGAATGGATGCATACGATCCAAAGACCTATGATGACCATTGTCACATGCAACCAAACAGAAAAAGGGAAAAAATAAATAAGAGTAAGGGGAGAGACTCAACTGGAAGATCTTCAGGCCAAACAAGCTTATAAATGCAATGTATATTGAGTAATTATCCTATACTATCTGGTTCCTTTTGAAGTCAGGCAAACCATTAATTGGTGGAAGCCAAACATTTGCAGCAATTAACCCCAGCCTGTTTTAAAATTTATTTTATATAAGGAGCAAAGTTTTTAATCCAAATGAATAGTTTTTTTAATTAACTTGTACTATTATGACCAGTCTTATTTTTTATTTATTTATTCAGGATCAGCTTTTGGGACCAATCTTATTGATATTTGTTTAAGTTAAGGAAGATGAGGAAGAGCAGTCATAATTAAAAAGTCACCGAGACGTTTCGGGAAAACTTTATTCTCCCATCATCAGTCTTTTAAATTGTGTTTGTCCCGGAATAGTCAAATGGGCACGATACAGTGTGATAATTCTCACTGAATAAGCTAGATGGATAACTCGCCCATACATATAATACATGTATTGTGCCCTACTCCGAGACAAACACAATTTAAAAGACTGATGATGAGAGAATAAGTTTTTTCGAAACTTCTCGCTAGATTGTGAATAATCGGAGGCTTTTTAACTTTGCCTGCTCCTGCTTTCTTTATTTATAAACCAACAGCCTCTGACTTCATTGATTTGAAAAATTTCTGTTTATTTTTTTTTTGAAACCTGTTGATTACTCACGTAACCAGGATCCATTAAATTTTAATTAAGATGTGGCGAAATTTGAGAATATGATTCCGTCAATGGTTTGGAACCCCAATGGAACATGAATTTATTAGTCTAATTTAAATAAAATATAGGCAAATCCTGAACTCCCCCCAATAAATTCCTGGTTAGGCTGAACGCACACCAATTGAGCAAAAACGTTTTCGAACAAAACGTTTTTGACTAATCGTGCCTAAAACTGTTTTTCAATGCTTTTCTATGGGTCAACGCACACCGAGGAGGCAAAACACAATTGAGCATGATTCGACTTCATTGAACCAAATGTTTTGCCATTGAGCGTTTTGCTCAATCGGTGTGCGTTTAGGATTGGACAAATTATCTGCCATTGAGCAAAAAATGCCAACGCACACCGATTAGGCAAAAATGCTCAATCGCAAAACATTTTGCCTAATCGGTGTGCGTTGGCATTGAGCAAAACGTTTTGCGTTCAGCTTTACTTTACTGATACAAAACATAATACTTTAGATATATTAAGATGCTCATAATCTATAGGTATTTTCCAAGTATAATTGAAATGTAATAGACAAAGTAGGAATAATGACTTATTCTATGTAAATAAGATAAACAATTCTAACCCCTTAACTGGAATTCAGGAAAATTTCAATAGATATAAATTTAATGAATTAATTGACATCAATTTAATTTCATATGAGCGTCTAAAATATATATAAAATTTTAATATGAAGAAACCTGTAACACTTTTGTAACTTATTTATAAGATAAATGTAATAATATTGTTGAATTGTTTCTGAATGTATGTATGTAAGTGCTTTCCAGGCCTGTCAACAACGGCTAACGCTGTGATGAAGGTCTGGTAGCAGTTGACTGACAATGACATTGTATGTTTTCCATGTATCTGTTAAGTGGAAATATTTATATATATATACGGTATATATATAATTTCAAACTTTCCAGTCAGTAGGATGGCATTTGACCAACAATAACATTCGATGCATCCTTTGGCAGTGTCCAACAATTAAAAATTACTTTTCTCTTAGAATATACAAAATGATAAACAATTAACAAATAAACTTAAAAAATATCAAATATTTGACCATTCATTTTCTTCTACTTTGTGATTTTTCTTCTACCTTTATATTTATTTATTCCTTGTCAAATAAAAAAAGGAAAAAATAAATATACATTCGTATAACATTAAGATTTGTATATATTTCTTAATTCTTTTTCAGACAGATTTTCGATTGGGAAAGAAAGATAGCCATACATCAATTATCTACAATTATTTTCATCCAAGCGCATCGTTGACAGTTTTTCTAGCTTCTCTGCAATTGGTGAATTTAATTCATTGAACTTTCAACTTTTAAATAAATATAATTCGGTAGATCGGTTTTTGTTGGGATGATAAAAGACGAAACAACCACAAAATTAAATATAATTTGAAAACTTGTTAATTTATCGTTTAACATAATAGATATTCTGATGAAGTTTTTAAGGATAGGTTAAAACATATATAGGCTATCCTTTTATCTTGTGGTTGCCTTATCATTTTAATTACCCAATTATCCTTTCTTATTATAATTTTTGGTCTCTTTTTTCTCATCCGGATGACTAGTTTTTTTTTTTTTTTTTTTTTTATTTAGTTTTCCAATGGCACGCATTCTAAATGTCTCTAAACTATTGTTTATTGAAATTCCGAATCTATAATTCTATAATCTACAGAATGCGAGTTAAAAAAGAGAAAAGGGTGACGGAAGAGGGGATTGGGAAAGGGAGCGGACGAGCGTGTAAAATAAATAATAAATAAATAAATAGGATGGAACAAGGGAGGGCGAGGGTCACGATGGCTCGGCAAGGGCACAGGAGCAAGGACCGTCGAGTAATAATCCACAAGGTGGTGGAAAAATAGGCGGCGGTGGTGGTGCTGGTGGCCGAGCTGGTGGTCGTGGTTTCAGTAACTCGGCGATGCTGTACGGACTTGGTGGCGGTGGTGCTGGCTTAACGGGGGCGACGGGTTGTGGCGGTGGGGGTGGTAGAGGTGGCGCCTCACTATGGCGAAGAATACGATTTACGGATGAAACGCTGGGAATTGCACGAGGCTCACACACTCTCTGGGCTAGCAGTTGCTCTCGGATCTCCCAGGCGAACATTCCTGGGTTTTCTTGTTTGAAGCGTAGGATTTTCTTTACCACTGTCGGCGTCGCCACCTGCTGCATAAGAAAACATCCATTTTAGTCATTTTTGCCCTCATTTAGGGAATAAAAAAATGTTCGGAATTCCAGAGAGATAGAATTCATATCACTTATTAAAATACTTAACACCTAAATATATTATTATTATTTCCCAAAACGGTGTTAAAAATCTTAATGATCTTATTAATGTTTTGTTATCGATGTCGTTAAGATTATATTTTTCAATGTCTGACTTCACCTACCAAAGGAAATATTTTTATACATGAGCTTTACAAATGAAATGATTACAGGAAAACTAAAAATTTATAATGAAAACCAAATTAGAAATAAAATTTTTTTTTTTCTTAAATCGTGGTTTGTTTTAGTTTGAGCAAAAACCCTGGACCCCTTATTCTGGCTCGGGCCCGCCTGTTTATAAATTTTACATCTTGAATCCTAATATATCGGCTGAAACTAAATATATGTCGACACAAAAAATCTGGTGTGACAAGCACAGATCAAATTTTTTCATTACCGAAGGTAAGAGAAAGTTCTATGATTTGCGACCAGTGACATTAGATTTTTTTTTTAAATTAATGCCTTGGATTATTTGACCAATAGCAGAGCAGCATTGATGTCACGTGACACTATTGTTTCGTTTGTTCCACACTAGTTGCCGGCGTCGCCACCTTCAGTATGAGCCCCACGGTCAGTGAAGGAGCCTCCAAAAGAAATCCTCTCCGCTCTCGCCTGATTAACAAGCACCCAAGGATGCAATCTCGACAACTGATCCACGATGTCTTTTCTCCACGATTATTTCCATTTTAAAAACGCCGACCTCTCAACCTTATCTTCACTTTCCTAGGTATTTATTTTCCTTTTTAATCCTTTTCATTTTAATTACATAATCGTAAAAAGACGGACTCATGAATTAAATATAGAATGAAAATTATTTTATTATTAATTATTTTGAATATGCTTTTTCGTTTTATAAGTATTCTCATCTGTATTCAAAATAAAAAAATAATATCAAATTAAAAAGATAATTTAACATGAATGTGAGTAATTAGATAATTTTTTTTTCATCAAAATTGATGGAGATGATTCCTAGAAACCTCTGCATATGAGAGTGTGGGGATAAGAGTAACTATGGTGTTTTCGTTCTCTTTCTCGGTGCAAAAGTAGCGCCCTACTTTATCTCTTTCTCGTCCATTCATGTGTTGTTGGTTGAGATCAAGGTTCCCTTTTGATCGTCGTTCGATTTGTTCATCTTCAGAGATTCATATTTGTTTTCTATTATTAGATTTATTTTTATTCGTTTTTACAAGTCTAGTTAATTTTATATTTTGAACAATATTAGGTGATATTTTTTAATTTATTATTCTTATTTTATTTTTAATGCCTAATTACATCTAAAAAAATTTCTATATTTTCTCCTAAATTTTTATGGATTCAAATAGGATTGAATTATATAAATTAAAAACCTATATATGATCCCATAAGTATATTATAAAATCTGGTGTGATGACCGCACGGCACACAATTTTCTCTTACTTTTGGTAATAGAAACGCTATCCTTATAATAAACAAACAAAATATTTCAATTTTTTCTCAAAAGTCTATAAGATTAAGATTAAAATATGAATTTTTTCTAAAAATCGAAACGACACTTAAGACTACGGGAACTTAGTTGGGAACTCATCAAATTCAGTCAAGGGCGGATACAAGGGGGGGGGGGGGGTAAAGGGATTTCGAATTTTGAGAAAAAAATGAATCGGAGGGAGCGAATTTTTGAGAAAATTTCCCATGTTTATAAATTTTACATCTTGAATTCTAATGTACAGTGAGGGACAATTTAATAACCCATGTGTTTTCTACTTGTGATTATTTCATTTTTTTTTTAATATTTTATATTTTTAATAGAAACTTTCATGGTTCAAACCTAGAAAATTTCCAATAAAGATTTTCATTTTCTTTTATAAAAACAATGAAATAATCACAATTAGAAAACGCATGGTTGGGACTTAATATTGACCCTCAATGTACCTTACTGTTGGAAACAATATATCGCCTGCTGAGAATCCTAGTGGCCAAAGTTGGAAAATTCAATTTTTGATGTTGTTAAGAGAAGTGGCTGTTCAACGATTAGAATGATAGACAGGAAGAGAGGATGTCAGCCAAAAGGAGAGCCTCTATCGAATAAAAAAAAAAAAAAATTCAATTCAAATTTTGAGTTCAGCCTAACAAACTTTGTTAAAACGTCTTTTTTCGAGTGTCCAGATTTAGTAGGAAGGAGGAGGGGAGAAATTGTCCGGATCGACTCTTACCCTCCGTGGATTCTGATTAACAGTCCCCTGTAGGCACCAGCTAGTATTGTCATAAATTTATATCCCCCCACCCTCTCTCAGAAAAATTTTCTGGCTACGGTCCTGATTATGCATATTATCTTGACTGAAGGAGTAGCCTAATTTTGTTAGAAATACTCAAATCAAGCCTTGCTGTTTGACAAAAATAAAAAAAAAAAAATATTTTTTGCAAGTATAATGGTTTCTTATAATACCTTTTTACCCGACGTTATGAAAATAAGTTTTCTAACTCAAAAGACTTCAAAGACTACTGCCAAATTAATCTCTCATCATATTTGATAATTATTTTTTAAAACTATATTATTAATTTCAAATTAAAAAGAAATAAAAAAAAATATCTATAGATTAAATATTAATATTTTCTAATATTCGTTATTTATTAAAGGTATAAAATTACATGGCGTTTGTTGTTTTGGTCCTCGCCTTCGTCAGGTAAATCTCTGTCCCACCTGTCCCCCTTCCCCCTCTACTTGGCAGCTGATTCTTTCTCTTTCTCTCAATTCAAATTCTCTGAATATAAATAGAAAAGACAAATTATATAATTAAATATAACTATTTTTGGGATCTCTTCGTGTTTTTATGTAAATCAAATGATTTCATGCTATTCATAAATAATTATCTAATTTTTTTTTTTATCTGAAAATATTTGTCAATTATAACTATTTCATTTGATGGAGATATTTATATTCTAGCACCTTGATATTAAATAATGAGTAAACTCTTAAAACACTTACACTGGAAATGTCGTTCAGGACCGTGCCAAGGGTAGTAGTCCCCTGGAGACCAAAAAATTCAAATGAAATATACAAACCGGGAAAATATTTTTCCACGCACATCGAAACATAAAAAAATCGATTTAGCGATATCATTCTTATAAAAAAAAATCATTTTTAAAGACAATTTGTACAGTAATAATTAAAACAATTGACCCGATTCGCAATTTTGTACTTAAAATACAGAGTA
>JAKCPI010003379.1:0-47793 GCA_023213315.1 Euborellia annulipes
GTTTGTTTTTTCAAGATATTACATTTCAATCGAAAAAGATCTGTGGCTGTAGGCTTAATGATGATGTAGTCATGAAAAAAACAAGACGAATGCAGTTAAATATTCTTTATTTTAAATCTGCATGGCTGACGCTCTGACCAATAGAGTTTCAGAGCTGCATACAATACAATGTAATGGGAAATTAGCACGAACACACCTCCAATGCATTTACAATTAACAATATCTATGATAACGTACCTGGCTGCCAATAATCAAAAGTGTGGAAAATCGACAACAACATTCAGCATGTGTTCCACTCACAGCAAAAGTAGAGAAATGATCAAAAGGAGGAAGAAAAAGGGGAATTTATATTCACCCCTCCTTCGACATTTTCTTAATCCCTGGCTTTAATTTTTTATTTATAATTTATTATAAAAATTGATACAATTTTTTACCCATAGGTGGCAGATTATGGCTAAATGTACTAATATAATAGAGAAGAGGGGAATAAAATTCCCTTTTCTTCCTCCATTTGATCAGAATCAACGTTTTGCTGTGAGCGGATCATATGCTGGATGTTGTCGCCGTTGTTGCAAATTCCCACACTTTTTGATTATTGCCAGCCGGGTATGTTATCAAAGATATTGTTAATTGTGATTGCATTGGAGGTGTGTTTCGTGCTAATTTTTAATGCATGCTTTTCTCATTGTATATGTATGCAGCTCTGAAGATGGCTTAGACCCGGGCCGAAACGTCAGCCGTGAGAGCGAGATTTAAAATAAAAGAATATTTGGCTGCATTCGTCTTGTTTTTTTCATGACTCCATCATGAAATTACATTTCCATATCATTAATGAATATTATGATAAATGAATTCATTGGGTGTTATATTATCAGGTACAAGCCCTCAGGAGAGGAGTTTTTTAAATCTTGAGGAATTTGTAATTTTTTATCTAAAAATAAAATAAATAAAGAGAATTATAGTATTTTTTGGTCCACTGGGGGGGGGGGGGGGGGGACACATACTAATTTGCTTCTGATTCTAGAATGTTTTCAAACTTTTAATAAAAGGAATTAAATTTTTTTTTTTCAGATAGTCCTTGAACTTATGAGACAATATTTCTCGGACTCAATCTCCAGATGCTGTATTTTACCTAAACAGGCATCATCATACAGAACGAGACTTATATAAAAAGTTGGAGGGGTTATTATTACTTTATACACGAATGATGAAGGACATTACTCTTCGAGTCAGCTGGTAATTTTTTTTCTTAAATTAATTTTCAATAAAACAAATTTGACTTTCTATTGCCTATATTATATTTTTATTATAGAAAGCATTGTTTTTTTTTTTTTTTTTATATATAAGCTGAAATAGTATTTTAGCGAAACTATCCAAAAATGTATTACATTTTATTAATTACTGTCGTTTTCTTTTCTTTCAGTTCCCGGTCTACTTTCATGAGATTGATTTGACTTCTGCCCTCTCTTCTGGAGTAACAAGTGAGCCTCGCTTCTGCTGCAACAATTCTTCTCGAGTAGCAACTGATCTTCTCTTCTAGTCTTTCTACTGAGCTTCTCTTCTCAAGGAACTTGAAGTAAGGCCAGCGATTATATTAAAGGAGACTCAGATTTTTTACAGTTTAACTAGAGTTGAGCTCTTCTTAAATTTTTACAGTCAAAAAGAGTCAAGTGATATTCTTTTAGAAATTGTTAATAACAGCGCTAGTTTGATGTCAAAATTAATATCGATATGATATTTAGGCCAATCTTAAAAATTTGAAAAAATATTATAAACCATATAGTTGGTGATATTTTTTTCAAATTTCTAATAAAGGAACAATATATCATTACAATATTATGTTCTTTAAATTAGATTAACTTGAAACTATGTTCTCTTACTAAATTTTTCCAAAAAAATCACCAAACTTAAGTTGACTGATGACAATTTTAGTTCTTCAACTCAAGTGTATCTGTAATGTAAGATGACAAAAAAAAAAAACTTAAATTCTTTTTACAACAATAATAATTTACAATCAAAGATAAACTTAAAAAGTTTAATATTTAAAAATAAAATTTTTTTAGATTTTGATCAATAGTTGAGAATTCGCACATATACACACACTCACACACATATATTATGTAAGTCATGTGGTTCCCAACTTATTTTCAATTATAAACCGTTATTTATTCATTTTTGTATTCATAAAACGGATAAACGAAAAACGATTAACATTTTCAAAGACAAATTATGATTCTATTACTTTAATAATAAAAATAATTAAGAAATTTTCATTTTTCTTCTGAACGGGAATATCTTTAATTTTTTCATATTTGCACTTGTCCATCGTGATGTTGTAATTTATATTTAAATTACAAAAAAAAAAAAAAAAAAATGAAATAAATAAATAATAAAAATAAATTTAATTTTTATATAAAAAAGAACATCTCGTGGTGCAATTGCAATGCGCGGTGGTTGAGAACCCTGATTTGCAACTTGGTTATTTTCATTTTTTTACTATATTCTTTTATTAAAGTTCATTTATTTTTAATTAGAATTTCATCATTTACCTAAAACTACTAATTTCTCTAAATAAATTATGTAGATTTCTATTTTTTTCCGAATCATTCTTATACCGTGTGATTTTTTTTATATATAAATAAAATAAAAATTGTAATAAATAAAGAAAAAAAAATCAATTTATATATAAAAAAACAAAATTATAGATATTTGAAAATTTTATAAAAATTGATTATAAAATTCAATTTTCAGTTCAAATGAAGTTTAAAGATGAAAATAACTCTCTCAATCCTCTACCTCCCTACCCTTCCTCTCAAACACTCACACACACATAGGTATTTTAGGCCCCAAACTCTCTTCCTCTTTAGGTTAGGTTTCCTTGCTGCCTTTCTGCTTTCTGCGAGATCACCAAGTCGTCAAGTTATAAGGTGTGTTCTGCCATTCTGGCAAACATTTAGCTAATAGGTAATGAAGAAAGGGTGGGTTTTTAGCTTCAGGGCTTCTCTTTCAGTGTATTCTTCGAGCGATTCGATGGAAATGGAGGATGGAAATGAAACAAGGTATTTACATGCCCTCTCTATAGGAGTAGGAATGGACATAAGGTCCATTTAGATTTTTTAATTCTTTATTTACAAACTAAAAATTATATTTTGAATCAAATATTCAAATTAAAGAAATTTCATCAAAAAAGTTAAACAAATTAATTAATTGAAGCAGCCATTTTTAAACTACACATACACATAATAAAGCTTTTAATATCAATATAAACACAAAAACCAAAACTAAACAATTTTGCTACAAAATTTATTAATTGGCTGCAAATATTTTTACCAATCTGAGTCTCCTCTTTATTTTTAATAAGCAGATCCTGTCATCGATGATGAAGGGGACGGTTTCTATAAATTTAAATGTTTAATTTTCAAAATTTGTTTTTAGACTGTTTCTTTTGAAAATGTTAAAATTTGTTTTTGTCAATTTTTAATTTCGAAGGGTTTTTTTTTCAACCCCTAAATCCCCTCAGATCCGCTTATTTTTATTATTTTTATTATTGCTTGCGAAAAACGAGTAAAGCCAAGAAGTCTAAAAAAAAAATGGGAGTTTCAAATGCTTAAAAGACAAATTTAGAGATTCAGTACAAATAATAATTTAATTTAATTTTATTTAAATTTAATAAAATTAATATTTTTTATTTTGTTTGAAAAATTTCTTCGAAAGTAGCTATCTTGTAAATGTAAAATGTTCAATTTTATAATTAATTAAGAATTTGATTTATATATAATAACTCCATTGTCTCTTTACTCTTCTTCCGCAAGCAATAGTTATATACTAAGTAAAAATTGTAAAAAGCAAAATAAAAATTAAATTTATAGTTATCATATTTTTTACATTTTAAATGGTTTATTTGAATTATATATACAGTCAGTGCTTAATTGACTATTTTATAATTTTTCTTAGTATAAAATTTATTTAATAATTGTTTCATAATTTTTTTGAAGTATTTTAGGCACTTCTTCATCAGCAGTTCACATTCAAATGCCATATACAAGTTAACTTGCAATTCTTTATATAGAGTCCTTGGATCAAACTCCAAATGCTCTAAATTAATTTGTAAATTCCTTTAATGGTTGAATATTAATTTATATGTGACATGAGTGTGAATCATTAAAAGAAGTCCCGACAAGTCCTTCTGAATTATTTGGAACTTTATTAGATAAAAGAAAACTCACAAAAATTATAAAATTTTAATAAGCAAACACTTATTCAATTTATTAGGAGCAAAATTTATTTGATATATTTTGAAATTTTTAAAAAATTTTTATTTATTTACCTCACCACTTAATCCTTGGTTTAAGGATGAGTCGAATTCATAAAAATATTTTAAGAATTTCTATTTAAGAACAAATACAAAAGATTTTTCTCATCATATCAACGAAACCAAATTTTATTTTTTCTCTATTTATTGAAACTTTAAAATGTCAATGAATCTACTGTATTTTTTTATTCTGCTTTATTATTTCAATTGTTGTTAGAATTAAGGGACATTATTTTTTTGTAAATATTTTTTGTAAACTTGAGCTCTCTCGGATTTCCGTTCGCTAGAAAATCAGCATGCAATCAAAAATCACTGTTTACCCCCGTTAGGCGTTAGGCAGTCTAGAGTTTGGAAGGAAGAGACGAGTTCTTGTTTTTTATTTTTTTATTTTATTTTTGATATAACTCAAAAACCGAAACTTGTCATGTTTCATTGGATTCTTGATTCTGATCACATTGATTTCGAACAGCAAGTGAATATAAAGATTCTCTTGTGGAGAGTAATAACAACCTTTCGATAAATGATTACTAGATTTAGGCAGGTATTTCATCATCAGTACTCAGTTCAGTTCGGATCCTTGTGTTAAGATGATAAGTCCAATGAAAATACAACAAGTTTCTTCTATTCGGACAAAATTAATTAGGCCTTAGGCCTATGAAAGTTCTCTTCGGCCAAAATTAAATGCATGTCTTTCGATTTTTATTATATTAGGGAATGATAGAGGTGAGGGGGATCACTCTCCCCGGGCGCAATAATATTTAAATATAGGTCCCTTTAGCTTAGCTTCACTTAAACAACAATGATATTTGAATTTGGGAGAGTGGTCACACTTAATGAATATGCAATTTTTGCACTTCTAAAGCTTTTTTTAAGATCTTTATGATCTTTCTTTTCTGATTTTTATGCATTTTATGCGAAGAATAAAAAGGAAGAATTGTGAGTGAAGTACGAACATTCATTTTCGAAGACTATGAAGACCAAGAATACATATCAACAAAGGCATACTCTATGAAGATCAACAAAGGCAATACTTTATGAAGAAGACGCCTCCACGCCTCAACCTCTTCAAAAGAAGCTTAAATGTGTGAATTTGTGTTGTGTATTTAAAATAATATTTTTTATGTAAAAACTATGTATAAACTATTAAAAAAAATAAATGTTTCCCATTTTATTTTTCAGCCGAGGATATCAACTTGTATTCATAATTAATTCATCAAAAGAGAATTAATTTTGAATATGAGTTTTTTATTTAACATTTTGAGATTTTTTTGTTTAGATAGTAAGCGAGCGATAGCAGAAACCAACACCTGAATGGATTTCTTCAAATGAATTTTGCCAACTTATTATGGTGCATCTTTATGAAAAAGTAATTATCTTTTTCTTATTTTTAATAGTATAGTCCTTGATATTGAATTTTTTTTTTTTTAGTATAAAAAAAATTCACACTTTTCTCATTCACACTCACACTAACACACATATTCACACACAGTAACGTATCCCTTTTGGCGCCCCTCGCGCGCCCCCTTTTTCCTAAAATTTCGGCTTTTTTTTGTAATTTCATAATAAATTCATTTTATATAACAAAACCTGAGAAAAAATACAAAAAAAGCTCGAAAGAGATTCGAATACTAAAAAAAAAAAGGTCGAACGAAAAACGGCGCCCCAGTTGAGGCCAGGCCGCTGGTCAAACCCCCCCCCCCCCCCCAGGAGCGTGAAAATAAGCTTTTAATCCAAATAAATCGGCCAAAGAGTATTAGTACTTTACTGATGTACTTTTTCAGTTTTTTCGATTTTCTCAAAATTCGCTCTAACGATTTTGATTAAAATTCAAAAATCAATTATTATTTTTTAGATGCGCTTTCAAATGTATATTCTCGTTTTGCCCTCAAAATTGTTTGAAGCACACTTTACTCTTTTTTTTTTTTTTAAAACATTCACACTTTTTTCTCATTCACCCTCACATTCACACAGTCTTTTCGGCAACTGAGGCCATTTAAGACTTTTTACGATAATCAGTATGTTTAATATATCAATTGGGGGGTCCAGGCATTTTTATTTAAGTCATTTGGTATCCAAATGCCTTAAATAAAATTATCGGACTGCCTGGGATCCGAACCCGAGACGTTCGGTATAGAAGGTAGGCACGCTACCAACTACTCCAAGCCCCTTGGGCCACTTTACTCTTGTAGTTCATAGGAAAGATAGGAATAATGGTTGCCATGGTAACAAAATATAAATATTTTCCCATGATTATAAATTTGACATCTTAAATTCTAATATATTGGCGGAAACTAAATATATGTCGACACGAAAAATCTGGTGTGACAAGCACAAAACACAACTTTCGGTTACCGAAGGTAAGAGAAAGTTGTGTGCTGTGGGACAGTCACACCAGATTTTTGACATTTGGTTTAGCTTTATCCACCAATTCAGAGTGAATTTTTAGTAACATTGTTCTATATCAGCGTTTTCCAAACTGTGAGGCGCGCCTCCCTAGGGAGGCGCGGACTAGTCTAAGGGGAGGCGCGAATATTGGTCATCAAGATCAATTTTCCAAATGATTGCTAGTTTTATAAATAAAATAATAAAATTTAGAAGATTCTAGGACGGAGGTTTTCCTTAATTAAAATTTAAAATTTTTTAATTTTTACTTAAAATAATGAATATGAATAAATAAAAAAAATATTTTCATATAGATTTATGTTTTTTAGTATTAAAAATTTTTGTTTTTGTATTGTTTTATTAAATGGGTGGGGGGACGTCATACGATTAAATATTTTCAAGGGAGGCGTTGTAACATAAAAGTTTGGAAATCACTGGCCTAAAGTAAGACTCATTCTAGAAAATTATACTATGTGTAAAACCCAAAGGCGGATCCAGGAAAGTTTTTCAGGGTTTTAATTTTTTTCTGACTAGACGCGAAGCTCTCCGAAGGCGATCGCATTGTTAATTATTTTATTTATTAAGATTTTATTTCAAATGGCTTAAATAAGAATGCCTCGACCCCAACATAAATATATTCTTAATAACGGATATCGTAAAAAGTCTTATATGATCTAAGTTGCCTAAAAGACTGTGTGTATGGATGTATGAATGTAATGTGAATGGAAAAAAGTGCGTGTTTAAAAAAAAAAAAAAAAAAAGATTGGATTAGGTGTTGAAAAATTGAAAATTTTTTTTTTTTTTTTAAATTTATTTTAGCTAAATCGAAGTCAAATAAATAGAAAACATTCAAAAAATAGCGTTGATTATTATTTTGTTATTTTGATTAGGGGGGATGAAGGGTTGATTATTTAAGAAAGGCCTTGGAATATTCCAAATCACTTGTTGACATTCATTTCCAGCTCAAAAGTTAATTAGAGAAAAGATATTTTTTTACTTTTAATAAAAAGGGAATTGTTATTTTCATTTATTTTTATTCCTATACAAACAGAGAAAGACACGTCTCTCGTTCAGTCGAGTGGGTGGCCGGGCGGCAGGCGCGCATGCTGCTTGCTCTGTTGTGTTTAAAGTGATATAAAGTGAATAATTAATATAGTGTAACCCCTAGTGTTGACCCTGACTACTCCATCAGCCAACACACCCTCTTGAGAGTCTTATTAAAGGTAATTAATATGCATTTTATCGTTGAAAAAAAAAAAAATAATAATAATTTGACTGCCAAAAACGATTCTTTTGAATATGAAATTAAATATTTTGTATTTCACTAAGGGTAGAGGGAGAATATAAGCTGCTGAAAGGGGGAGGGGGAGTGTAGGTGTCATTGAAAAAAAATAATAAAACAAAAATTAAAATAATTATTTCAAATTATTTTGAGAGTAATTTCACGGTGAAGGCTCGCATTTTAATGCCCCATCCCCTTAATGCATAAAGATATTAATGTTTTTTAATACTTTTACTAAAAAATTAGTGCATTCCGTTTGAGTTAAAATTTATATTCAAAATTTAGCAAATATTATAGTAGGATAAAAACATTTTAATGTCATTCTAAAATTTCTTATTGTATTTCTTTTTGTACTGGGCGGAATTAATTTTTGAAGATTTCGAAACTCTTATAAACAGATAATAATATCACTGGGTAACTTAGGAACCCATCGAATCCCTTGCAGAATTTTGTAGGGATTTTTTTTCATTAGGTAGAAAAGTAAGATATGATTAATCCACTTAGAATTTTACTGGGGTGACAAAAAAGCATATATACTTTCCCCGAAACGGGAGGGCTTCATGTGCAAGTATGAGTTTTATGCACTTACGAAAGTCGACTCGCTCCTCTCACATATAACGAGGACATTTCAATTTTTAACAACAATTGCAGTTTTTTTTTATTAAAAGTGCATAAATCTCTTCCTTGCACATGAAGCCCTCCCGTTTTGGGGAAAGTATATATGTCTTTTTGACACAGCTCTGATAATGGTCCAAACTCAAAATCGAAACGTTATCCGTTGGCTGAATCTCAATAAAGAAACTACATTGGCTGCATTTTCTTCTTGTTTTTTTAATATCTTTCAACATGATTTTTTTCAATTATTTACCCATAGTGGTAAAGGGATAGGATTATCAAATTTTTGTGAGAAGTATGATATTCCCTATCATCTTAATACTCCCCCCCCTCCCTTCAGTGAAGCCTATTGAGCCAATTTTTATGTTTTTAAAATGTTTTAAGCCAGCCTCTTTAGTGCACTTAAGTGAAGCCTAGGGGGTGCGGGTTGGGATCCCAGACAATCTGATGAATATGTCTAAATTATTTGGATACCAAATGGCATAAATAAATAATCCTGGACCTTCACATATTTCGTATTTAAATAATGAGTATCGTTAAAGTTAAGGCCTAAGATGCCGAAAAGACTTACACTTTTTTCTCATTTACACTCACACACACACATTCACACAGTCTTTTCGGCAACTCAGGCCATTTAAGACTTTAAACGATATCCGTTATTGATAATATACACATATTAGGGGTCCAGGCATTCTTATTTAAGCCATCTATCCAATTGGCTTAAATAAAATCATCGGACTGCTCGGGGTCCGAACCCGCGACGTTTGGTATACGAGCCGAAAAGAAAAAAAAAAAAAAACAATACGAGTTGAAGATCTTTCTCCCATCCCCCTCTAAATACCCACAAATAAAATTTTTTTTTTATTTAATAATTTAGAATGAAAATATAAAATAATCGATTAAGTGAGAAGAAAAATTATAGAAGAATCATGAATTAGATGTTTGGGATATATTAATAAAACGTAATATTTTTGAACCCGGGCTCGTTTCATCCTTTCGATTAAATTTTATAAATTTGATTTAAATTCTTTAAATTTATATTTGCCCGTTTGAAATAATACAATTTCAAAATACAACCACAAAAGGTATAGGCTTAATTATAAAATTTCATTTATTTAGAAAGAAAAAAAAAAGTCATGATATGAAAGAATATATCACAATAATAGAATTGATTAGAAAGTTTAGAGTCATGTCGATTAATTGACGCAGTTGTTGAGTTGGCACAATGACACCCCGCGAGTTTTGTTTGTTCAATGTTTGAATATTTCAAAAGTTGAACGCACATTCAGTTAGTTGTTGTTCAAAGGGTTAGGAGAGACAGTCTCAGTCACGCCAATGATTAATAATTCCCAAGCTCAGAGGTCCCAGCTCTTAACCCTTTTCCTTTGCTGCATGATATACGCTTACATAAAAATGTCTAATTAAAAAAAAAAACAAAAAAAACTTAAATTATGATCAGGATTAACTACTAAGAACAACAAATAGCGTGCTTTGGTATTTTAACAAAATGATACGCGCCGACCGAAAAACTTTTCTTAAAGTATTTTCCTTTGCACTTTTATTATTTTACTGTCTCCAAAAGAGCTTGTGAGCTCGCCACTTTAAAAACACTCTTATTTATTCTTTGAGCTAATACAGTCGGCGTCTCAAGGGGGGGGGGGGTAATCCGCCATTTTTTTTTTTTTGACGGGAAGACAATTTGCCTGATGTAGCCTAATCGAGAGTGGAGTCTTGAGCTTAGTCAATCTATAGTCACTGTATCACTGGCGGATCCAGAGGAGTTTCTGGGGGGGGGGGAGTAATCTGGTGTGACTGGTCGCACAGCACACAATTTTTTCTTATATCCCGGTAATTTAAAGGTGCATTCTATAGTTGTTTACCAGAATATATATACAAATCAAATTTTTAAGAGCCCTCGGGGCTTGGTGTAGAGGTTAGCGTGCTAACGTATACCAAACGTCGCGGGTTCGGACCCCAGGCAGTCCGATGATTTTATTTAAGCCAATTGGATACCAAATGGCTTAAATAAGAATGCCTGGACACCATATATGTATATTAATCAATAACTGATATCGTCAAAAGTCTTATATGGCCTGAGTTGCCGAAAAGACTGTGTGAATGTGGGTGTGAGTGTGAGTGCGAATGAGAAAAAAGTGTGAGTGTTAAAAAAAAAAAAAAATTTTAAGTATTAGTTTTTAAAATTTTATATTAAAAATACAATTTTTTTCCCAAAAAAAAATATTTTTCTCAAATTTAGGGCATTTTGGTTGCCTACGCTCAAGGCTCCACTCTCGAGCACATCAGGCACTTGTATTTACAAATCAACCCTCTCACCTTCTTCGAATTGCCTATCTTCCAACAAATAAGTTAGAAAAAATCATTTTAATTAAAACTACCTATTTTATATGACATTTATAAGATTATTTTTATTAAAATAAAGATTACTAATTCATTTCTTTGCCCTTAATATCTTAATATTTAAATTACAATGACGAATAGACCTTGGTGGCATATTAATCGCAGAATCTCTGCTCCAAAATAAATGGTTCACATAACTGTGCTCTGAATGCAAATGCAATTAATCCTCCGACATGGTCGAAAATGAAAACAAAAGCCGACGAGAAGGTGGCAATATTAATTAACCCCGACGACTATCTCCCACGCCGGAGTAGTCCCGGATAAATTAGGCAATTAACACTTTGCACCCGAGAAGGAGTCTCGAACTCGGGACTTCTGAGATTAATGCCGCACGAGGGGCATTCACTTAATGTATAAAAAAAAAAAAAAAACAACAACAGGGAAGGGTGCGAGTTGAGCACCTCCCACGGTGAGGGGTAATTAACCGAACTGCTCCTTTCAAGATGTGCGTTAACGATCTGTCAGGACAAGGGACAAAAACTCTCACATGACAATTAATTTATTAACTTTTCCAACTTTGTTTTAAATTAGATCTTATACTCGCTTCTTTTTTTGTTGTTATAATCCCACAAGTACAGTAGCCAATCCGGACACCTCTTTTTTTACTTTCTCTTACCTATATAGACTATATGTTAATATAATATTTAAATTGAATTAGGGCTGAAAATTGCTAATATTAATACATTTGTTCATACATGACGTGAAAAATAGTCAGAATTAAAGATAAAGTATGGTGTATAACGTTATCTTTCAAATTTGTCCTATAGAACAAATTTGAAATTTTGATTTCCTCTCAAAAAGTCACTTTTGCTCCAAAATGAAATTTTATATCAAAGGTATCATGCTTTCGATAGTATCTATTTGTATTTTAAATTTCAAAAAAATCTGGTGTGACTGGCGCACAGCACACAACTTTCTCTTACCTTCGGTAATCGAAAGTTGTGTTCTGTGCTTGTCACACCAGATTGTTCGTGTCGACATATACGACGGTACATTCGATTTCCAAGATGTAAAATTTATATGTGAAAATATTTATATTTTGTTATCATGGCAACCATTTTTCCTATCTTCTCTATGAAGTACAAGAGTAAAGTGCTGGCAACGGAGTAGAGCAAGAGTCACCACAATCGTTGCTGTTAAGCAATGCCAAGCACGGCGAAAACTGGGATTGGTGACCCCCAGAAATCAGCGTGTAGAACGTCCCCCGGTAGCCATCGGTACTATAAATGTAATAATATATAAGCTTATGTAAAATTAAAACCCTAATGGCCTCTGCAGCCGAAAAAGGGAATTAAAAAAAAAAAAAAGAGTAAAGTGGTCTTCAGAAGATTTCAATGGCAAAATGACAATATACATTTTAAAGAGCATCAAAAAAATAGTTGATTTATGAATTTAAAAAAAATCGTTGGAGCAGCGAATTTTAAGAAAATCGAAAAAAACTGAAAAAGTGCATCAGTAAAGCACTAGTACTCTGGTCGATTTTGTTCAAAAGCTTCGTGTCACGTGCCAGGGGGGTGTCTAACTTAAATATAAAATTTCAACTTCTTAGCTCTTTTCGTTCTTGGGATATTTTGTTCACAGACACACAGACAGACTATGTCGCGAAAATCACTTTTTTGGATTCAGGGGACCTCAAAACGTGTATATCCGTCAAAATCTCGGCATCGAATTTTTGACATGAATCCAATACTTTTTCTTGCTATATATTAACATATATAGAGGTAAGAGAAAGTATAAATCGGTCTTGCAGGGAAACCTGTAGCTTTGTCTAAAAATTTGAAAATGAAAAAAAGAAAGAAAAATAAGAGAATAACTTTTGGCCTCCTGAAATTGGCAAAATCTCAACTTTGAGCCTTTGACATTCTTTTTGGGAGATGAATTTTTTAATTTAAATATGTGCTCAAAATAATCCTTATTTATTCTATTAGTTTAATAGAAAAAAATTGGCTCCGATATCTTAAAAAATTTTTGAGATATTCGCCCAGAAAGAGAAAAGTTTCTGAAAAAAATTTTTTCACGTCCTTATCTTTTATTAAGGATTTAAAATATTTCTTGATAATAGACGACTCGTCTATGTAAATGCAATGGGCCATTTGAATCTATTGGAATATCAACTAAATGGTAGTATTAAAATTTTTTTTTATTTCTTATGCTTTTTTCTTGCTCGGCAAATAATCGCTTTCGATACTTTCTACCCTAATTGAAATATTTTGGATCATTGCCAATTATCTATTAGAACAGGATTGCGCCCCCACCCCCACCCCTCCCCCACTCTCGGAGGCTCTAGTCTGAAGGTGGCACGCCATTGGCTACCTAACTCCATAGGCCAGCTGCAATTCGAGTCTAAATGCTAAGTCAATGAGAAAAGTTTCCTTTATATTTAATAGGAAAGTAAAGAGGCTTCAGTAGAGTGGGGGCAGTGATAGTGTAAGCACCTTCTGTGTTAATCGTGTTCAACCTCATTTGGAACATGGCGTTGCTTGGGGCAGACGCGTCCAGCCTGGGCTCCGTAAAAAATTCGCGTTTCTTCTAAACTTTAACGCCATTTGAGGTAAATTTCATCTCTCCACGTACATTAATACTTAGTTTATTATTTTAAATATTAGAAATATAAATGCCTCCACAAAAAATATTATTTATTATATATAAACGTAATTGTGGTTTTATAAAAATGAATTGAAATGGTCAAGTATGGGAATATAACAAAATATTTATATATCGAGCTGGTCCGAAGCTTGTTTCTAGGCGATACGTGCATTTATTTTAATTTGATTAAATATTTAAAGACAAATGATAAAAGTAGGTGATTTGGCTCTCTCTCTCTCTCTCTGAAGTTCTCTGCTCTCTCTTGCAAGGGTCGTATGCAAGTCAGGACAAGTTTGTTGGATGGGTTAATAGGTAGGTTAGATTAGCATATGGATTACAAAGCTAATGAGTATAGGCTATTTCATCAAAACATATATATCTATACAGTTTATATCTACAGGTTTTATATATTTTTTCATTCAATTGAATGACTTGTTTATCGTATATTTTCCATTTAAACTTAACTAGCTGCGTCGTCCGTTTTCGGTGGGCTCCCATTCTGTGAAATTTCGACCTCTAGACTCACTAAGATATTTATTTCTATTTTTTTGATATCCAATCCAATCCACGAGATTGCAATTCAACCGTAGATTAAATTTTTTTAATAAGTTCTAAATAAAATTCAAAATATAGAAAAAAAATTTGTGAAAAATTACTAGCTGCGCTACCCGCTTTTGGTGGACTCCCTTCATTGATATTTATTTTTGTAAAATAGGGACCTCACAGACAAAACCTAACCATGGTCCGCGTGTGGCGGCCTCTGTATTAACCAGTGCCTCAACTTCACTTTTAGCTCTCTTGTATACAACTTTTTTTTTTTTTAACTCACACTTTTTTTCTCATTCACACCCACATTCACACAGTCTTTTCGGCAACTCAGGCCTTATAAGACTTTGACGATATTCGTTATTGATTAATATACTTATTGGGGGTCCAGGCATTCTTTGGTAATTCTCATCCTAATTTTTGTAATTATTTTTAAGAAATAAAAAAAAACTCTAGTTCATAAGTGTCATTCAATGTTTTATTAAAAATTAACATTCTCAACACTTTGACATTCTTATGTGTAAAATGTAGCACACCGATATCATGGAAATGCTGGAAATCCTGGGTTCGATTCCCGAGACCCATGGAGCCTTTTTATTTTTTAATTTATTCAAGATGCCCATGGGTCGCGTTTAGCCCACCAACAAATAAACATACTCATACATTTCTTTAATAAACATACAAATTTCTTTAATAATAAAATAGCCTTCGACTTTGACATCCAAAGGTTATTTTATTAATTCTTCTCCTGATTTTATTAAAATTCTAGCTCATTATCAATTTTATATTAAAATTCTAATCAGAGAGTTTTGTGAAAAATACCTTTTGTCTTTCCTTTCCTGTAAACTTTATAAGTTGGGCTTTTTTTTGTCTTATTTGAATTCATTTAGATCCCATCTCTAATTAATATAATTTACAAAAACTTCATCGCTTAGGGATTTAGGCGAGCTCTTGACCTCTACTACAAGAGGCGAGACCTCTAACTCTGTGCTAAAGTTCAGAGGGTTTTGTGAATTTAATTTAGCCTAATTATTTAAACCAAAATAGACAAATATACTTGAACCGAGATGATTTTGGGTCAATCATAGGGATAGAAAATGCTAAGCTTATATTCCTTAGTAAAGAGATAACTATTAATTATTAATTTTTTTCTAGGAAGACAAACAACGAGTGCTCTTTGCTTGCATCTAGACACCAGTAATGGAGTGTAATGAACGAGACCTCGAGAGAACTCTTTCGCCTTGGTTTTGGTGAGTTTATATAAAAATATTTGATCACACAATTTTAATAATTTATTGAGCTAAATAAAAGCATCTTTAATAAATGTTCATAATTAAATAGACAACGGTATTTGTAGCTCTATTCAGCTTTATGAAATTGTATTATTTCCTTATTTATTATAATACATCAAGGAAGACCAAAGGACTGACAGTCTAAAATTTTTTCTTTAATAGTTTATTGTATTTTGTCAACGTTTCGGTCTCGATAGAGAAGTAAGCCCAATAGACTATTAAAGAAAAAAATTTTGGCAGCCAATCTCTGTGTCTACAACACATCCTTGATATAAATCAACAACCACAACACAATGTTTCATTGTAGGCATATCTTCAAAAATTGGAGATATTTGTGCATTTTTTATTTTTTATTAACCTACCAGTTATTATTAGACTGTTATAATACATCACCTTAGTTTTCTTGTTTAAATTAGAACCCAATTTTCTTCTCGAAATAAAACCGCAATTGATTTGTGTTTGTTTCCTGGAAGGTAGGCAACCAAAATGACCACTCTCGCTATTTCTGATTAATTATTTCAAAAAATGACCCACACATCCTCATTTCTTAAAATGAGTTTTTTTCATTAATGAGTTGGATTGCCTATAAGATTCTTATCTTATCTTATTTTATTACCATTAAAGGAGCAATGTGCGTTTGTTTGTTTGTAAGCACGTCAGTTCTAGAAAACGGCTCTATTTTTTTTTTTCCAAATTTTAATACTATTTTCGGTTCCAATATGAAATTGCGCTAGGTGTCATCTTTGGAAAAATTCGGGTACTAGTACTTTATTAATGTACTTTTTTAGATTTTTCGAAATTCGCTTTAACGATTTCTTTCAAATTTTAAATATTTCCAATTTACGAAATACAAAACAAACTACGTTTCATCTCGTCTTTAGGAAATCTTAAATACTACTACTTTACTGATGTACTTATTTAGTTTTTTCCAATTTTTCCAAAAATTCCCTCTGATTTAATTATTGTGGTGAGATCCAATATTCCAATCCAGTGCCTGCTTGAGGATTTGTTTACATTAAATAAATATTTTTATTTAATGAAAAATCCCGCACGCCCAGGGTTTGAACAGGGATCTTCTTTGTAGAAGCGGACACCCTAGCCCACTACACTAGCGAGCCCCCTATGATATACTGTATAATAGAATTTCCAGCCCTACTAGATTTTTTTTTGTAAATATTTATAAGGATTTTTATTGGACAAAAGCCCGACTGCTTTCAGTTGGATAAACCAAAGGGGGCGGGGCTCAGGGTTATTTCAACAAAAATAAACCCATCTGTTAGAGATTAAACTGTCTTGAAAGATTACAAATAACGAGAAAAACCATTAGAAAAATCATTAAATATCTACTTATATTTACTATACTTGTTATACTTGCAGTAGCCCCTTAAATACAAACATAATAATAAAGTGATCTAAATCGTTGGGCAACAAAGTGAGCTGAATTTTCTTCTTTCGATTGAATAACTATCACACAAATTAAAAGTCTTTTTCATCTATTTTAGTTTGCTTCGTCTTTTTCTTGGAGGGAAGAGGATGTGTAACCATATTAAAACATCTATATTCACACTTTATTATTATAAATAATTAAATTTGATTAGAATTATTATTACCCTACTATAAGGGATGGTATCGTTTTCACCATTTCTAGGTCAAATAGCAAACCCTTAGATTACTATCAAATCATCTCACATCATGTTACACATTCTATTCATGTCAAAGGTTAAAAATCAGTTTTTTTTTACCGAGTTTTCTTTTTCTATTCTTTCGGGGTGTTAGAGAAGAAGTAGGGGGTTGATTTATGACCACCGCCAGGTTTTTTTGTTGTTTATTCTTTGAGGAGAATTCGTTGCTATTCCATATATGGTAGAAATAAAGAAAAACCAATAAACCGCAAAACTATTTCGTAATTATATTTAAGAAAAAAGATAATAAAAAAATGAATTAGTATTCATAAATTAGGTATTTTATTTTTGTAACCAAATAAGGGTAAACGGTAAGAGTTAACCTAAATTTTATATATCTACCTGTCAGAAATTCCTGAAATACAAATATTATTAGAAAATACATAATCATCAATTGATAGGTCGTTATAATGAATTATTTCATTTGTTTTGCTTGCCGATGGTATTATTTAATTTTTCAAAAAATTTGATAAAAAAAATCAATCACAAGGATCTTTGGGGGATGGTTTATAAATGAAAGGAAATTAATCGTTTGGGAGGCTCCCTCTACACCTTTCATCCCTTCTCTTTATAAATGTCTATAAAAAAACATCTATCTTTTAATAGGCTATATAATTTTAATGTTCGACTGCAAACAACTTCAAAGAATTTTTAGTCAAATACTATCTGTATCAGCCAAAAGTAGGCTATCCACTGGCAAAAGATCTGACTCAGCTAAGAGCGGATACAAAGGTTTCTCGGGGGGGGGGGGAAGGTAATCTGGTGTGACTGGTCGCACAGCACACATTTTTTTCTTAATTTCGGTAATTAAAAGGCGCATTCTGTACTTGTTTGCCAGAATATACAGTAAATACAAATCAAGTTTTTAAGTATTAATTTTTAAAATTTTACATTCAAAATAAATTTTGTTTCGAAAAAAAGTATTTTTTTCCAAGTCTCGGGGAGGGGGGTAATTACCCTTTTACCCTCCCTGTATCCGCCCTTGGACTCAGCCCTTCCTAGAGCTTAGAGACGTGATTAGAGAGATGATATTAATTTACGTAGCATTAAATAAAAAAATATGATTTAAACTTTCAACCGTTGGTTTTCGTTGAAACATTTTGTAAATTAAATATACAAATTAAACACTAGTTTATTTGTTTAAAAGATTTTATTAATTAAAAAATTAATACTTGATATTTCGACAATTACTTGTCATCATCAGAAGTGATTTGAATGTAATTAATAAAAACCTTTGAAAAAAATAACCTAGTGGTTTAACTGTGGTTTATTTAATTTTAAATAAAATACTTTTATTTAATTATTAATCGTCGACGTTTCGATCTCAAATCAATTTACATCTTGTATTATATTTTAACAATTAATCGTCCTGATGAAGGTCGTGATTGGCGACCGAAACGTCGACTATTAATTAATTATATGAAAGTTTTTTTATTTAATTTCCTTGGCTGCTACGTCTCTTATATCCGATATATATGAAATATATAGAGAGAGAAAGTATTGCGATCATGTCAAAAATTCGATGTCAAGGTTTTTTTTTATTAGTTTTTTCTCCTGACCCATTTATTTATACCATTTGGTTAGTTATATTATAAAATCAATTTTTTAATATACCACAAAAATATTGCTTTAATTTATTAATCAGATATGAACACTTTTGTTATTCCTTATAGAATTTTTTAAATTAAAATTTCATGTTTATAAATTAATTTTAGTTTTGAACGGAAATATCGGTTTTGTTGCCGGAAATTCCTAATTGAGCTCTCCCACTATAAATCAACAAAGTACAAGGTTTATTTTGAGATATGATACATTATCAGTAAATAACCCCTATATCAATATTAATTTTGTATTAATATATCCTATTTTGTGATTTTGGGACAGTGTCTAATTTCTAATCATTAAATTTCATCCTCAGAGCAGTCGGGAAAAGGAAAATGGGCCTGTAAGAAAGAAAGCAACTATTTTTTCTCAAGTGCTATTCATTTCACTTTTTTATTATTATTTTATTTCCTGGGGTCAGAATGTAACTACAAATCAGATTAAACAATAAAAATGTACTAGAAAGAAAAAAGTTACTGTCATTAATATCTTGTTTGCTGGTAATTAATAAGCTTATTTACAGTGGCGTAGGGAACTTAACTCGCGCCTGGGGCACAATATCTTTTTAGCCCCCCCCCCCCATTCGAAAACCATTTATTATATGCAAAATATCCTCGAAAATTAATAAATAAATCAAGTCAAAGGTTCAAGCTATTATAATTTATATTATAATAAAAATAAAAATTATCCAACAATTTTTACTTTCTCTTACCTATGTATATATGTAAATATATATGAGAGAAAGTATTGGATTCATGTCAAAAATTCGATGTCGAGATTTTGATGGATCTTCACGTTTTGAGGTCCCCTGAATCCAAAAAGTGGTTTTCGCGACATGGTCTGTCTGTGTGTGTGTCTGTGTGTCTGTGTGTGTGTCTGTGTGTCTGTGTGTGTGTCTGTGTGTGTGTGTGTGTTCAATTTTAAGCATGAAGGAATTGAGCTAGGAGGTTGAAATTTTATATTTAAGTTAAACACCTCCCGGGACCGGAAAAATAAGCTTTTAATCAAAATCGGCCAAAGAGTACTAGTACTTTACTGATGTACTTTTTCAGTTTTTTTCGATTTTCTCAAAATTCGCTCTAACGATTTTGATTAAAATTCAAAAATCAATTAATTTTTAGATGCTCTTTCAAATGTATATTCTCGTTTTGCCCTCAAAATTGTTTGAAGCACACTTTACTCTTGTGCTTCATAGGAAAGATAGGAGAAATGGTTGCCATGGTAACAAAATATAAATATTTTCCCATACTTATAAATTTTACATCTGAATTCAAATATTCCCTACTGCCGGGAACTAAATGCGTGTCGACACGAAAAATCTGGTGTGACAAGCACAGAACACAACTTTCGATTACCGAAGGTAGAGAAAGTTGTGTGCTGTGCGCCAGTCACACCAGATTTTTTGTTTTGCGGACCATTTGGCGCCCCTTTGTGAATAGCGCCCGGGGCATGATGCCACCCCTTGCTACGCCACTGCTTATTTATTCTAATTTTTTCTATTATTGACCACTTTATCCAATATCGGTTTATTTTTTACGTTTCATTTCCTGATGAGAAAAATTTTTTTTTAACAAAAAAATCAAATCAAATCACCCGGAAGCAAAAACCCCACCCCGTGAAATACTAGAATGGTGGTGACTTTGTGACTTCATCCCCCTGGCTATATTATTAGCCTGCTTGGCTTAAAGTTAAGGGTTTTCTCGGTAGAAGCAGATTGTCTGCCTTTTGGAGTGCAGCTGGGATCAATTGTGGTAAGGGCTTCACGCCCTTTGGGCAGGACCAGGTGAGACACTCCACATCCCCATAGGAAAATGATCAAAAGATGAACTGTCACTCTATAGAGATATATTATACACGAATGTGTATTTGTTATACAAGCGTTTAAAGCGAGCTCTTACCGCCCTTGTGGACAATAAATACTTGGCCTAGGGCTGTTGTTGTTGTCCCTACTCTATGTGTTTACAGGCTTGTTAGAGGGGTGTAGGGGGGGGAGAGGCGCCTGTAAAAAGACGGTTAGTCAGAACCTCCCAGACAATTAATTTTCAATATGTTTTGCATTTCCAAGAGATGATCATCATTTTGATTGATTATTTTAAATTTTTATTTATTTCACCATCTGCCTTTTCTCTTTCTCATTGGTCTATTTTACTTAGAGGACATTATTAATTCGGTCCCGCCTTCCTGGACCTCCCCCTTATAAGGGGAATAAATAACCAGTTTATGGTTACAAACATTTTTTTTATAGAAAAAAAATTTCACTTAAGATACAGTCTGCACTACAGATTTAAAGGCTACTGATGGGTTTTCGTGATTGTGTATTAATACTTACTTTCTATTACCTATATGTATATGTTAATATATATATAGAGAGAGAAAGTATTAGATTCATGTCAGAAATTAGAGTCGAGATTTTGTTGGATATTGAAGGAATTGAGCTAGGAAGTTGAAATTTTATATTTAAGTTAGGTACCCCTCTAGGGCGTGAAAATAGCTTATAATCAAAATCGGCCAAAGAGTACTAGTACTTTACTGATGTAATTTTTCAGTTTTTTTTTCGATTTTCTCAAAATTTGCTCCAACGATTTTGATCAAAATTCAAAAATCAATTATTTTTACTTTTTTAGTTTTAGATGTATATTCTCATTTTGCCATTGAAATATTATAAAAACCACTTTACTCTAGTACTTCATAGGAAAGATAGGATAAATGGTTTCCATGATTACAAAATATAAATATTTTCCCATGTTTGTAAATTTTACATCTTGATATATTGGCAGAAACTAAACATATGTCGTCACAAAAAATCTGGTGTGACAAGCACAGACACATTTTTCGAATACCGTAGGTAAGAGAAAGTTGTGTGGTCTGCGGCCTATCACACCAGATTACCATAGCCATCATTTCTCTTATCATTCCTATGAAGTACAAGAGTAAAGTGGTCTTCACAAAATTTCAAGGGCAAAATGAGGATATACATCTAAATCTAAAAAATAATTGATTTTTTGAATTTTAATTAAAATCGTTGAAGCGAATTTTGAGAAAATCGAAAAAAAAAAAAAAAACCTGAAAAACTACATTAGTAAAGTACTAGTATTTAAATTGAACACACACAGGCACACACACTGATACAGACAGACCATGTCGCGAAAACCACTTTTTTGGATTCAAAGAACTTCAAAACGTGTATATCCATTAAAATCTCGACATCGAATTTTTGATATGATCACAATACTTTCTCACTATATTCCATATATAGGTAAGAGAAAGTAATAAATGTCTTCAAAAAAAAAAAAAAGAAATGTTAGTTCAATTTCGAGCAAATAAATTCCCCTTTTTCCTGTATATTTGAATCATTTTTTTTTTTTTTTTAAAGCCAAGATAGGTTTTAATATTGGGAAAGCTCATCTAAATTCTACTAATTTAATTATTTTTTTAATGATCAAATTAATTACACGCTTAAATAGTGCCCAATCATTACCCCTAAACTTGTACAAACAAAACACTTATTTTTGAAAAAATCACATCTCAACCCCCAAAAATATAGATGAACTTATAAATAATGTATTTTAATCTCTTAAAGAAAATAAATCTTTTCATTTTCACGTCCATTAAATTCTCTTTTAAAAGTAGGAGTGACTATTCGTAATAAATGTAAGGTTACCTACTCGGAAAAAAAAAAATAAAGAGAACAATACGTGTTTATTTAATACAAATGTAGCAGAATGTTGGGCTTTGTCCACCTCTCGAGAGGCTGGACTCTTGCTTTTGGCGAGGAGACGTTAAATTTGACAATGCTGGCTGGCTGACCCTGGGTAAGGGCGAACACCACCCTCAGCTCGCGTGTCCTCACCCTCTACACAAAGACACCCTCTCTAACTGGCTTATACACTTTGTACGCTGCTCTCTCTCTCTCTTTTATAAAAGGACATAATCGGTTTAGAAGGACAGAAAATCTGGCAGAGAGACCGCATGGCGCAAATACCCCCCAAAAACCACACAATTTTAATAATATAATAGAGAAAGAACAAAGGGCTTGGCTTCTTAACAAATATCAAAGCTATGTCCTTTTTTTTTTACTTAGTTACTCATGCAATGTGTGTGTCTCGGACAAATTTACATTTAGGATGCCAGATTAAACATAAAAGTGCGTGCGTTTCTTCTAATATAATAATAAAATCTTGGGAAATTGTCTCGAGTGACGAGATTTTAACTAAAAATTCGTAATTAATAAAAGTCTATATGGCCTAAAGGGCTGAAAAGGCTTGTGTGATTGTCGCATAGCACACAACTTTCCCCTTACCTTTGGTAATTGAATCGTTTATTTCAGAAACCACCTAAGCGACAAAATTTCAAATCATGTGCTTTTGGTGCTACTGTACAATTTAAAGGTAAATACATCTTTTAGATTATCCCAATAGCATGTTTTTGATTTGGTAAAAAAATATTTGAAGGAGACTAGACCTATACTTAAGCTGCAAAACAGTTTTCTTTAGTTTTCCGAAAGTTGGAAAAAGCGCACTTAGGTGGTTTCTGAAATAAACGATTCAATTGAAAGTAGTGTTCTGTGATTATTTTGATGGAAATACACGTTTTCAGATCCTCTGAGTCCAAAAAAGTGGTTTCCACAACATGGCTTCTATCTGAAATAAGCTTTTGAACAAAATTGATCAAATAATACTAGTACTCTACTGAAATACTTATTCACTTTATTTCGATTTTCTCAAAATTCGTTCTAACGATTTTGATTAAAATTCAAAAATCAATTATTTTTTTAGATGTTCTTTAAATTGTATATTCTCATTTTGCCATTGAAATATTCTGAAGACCACTTTACTCTTGTACTTCAGAGGAATGATAGGAGAAATAGTTGCCATGGTAACAAAATATAAATATTTTCCCATACTAATAAATTTTTTTTTTTTTTTTTTTTTAATAAAAAAACATTCACACTTTTACTTTCTCGTATAGAGAAAGTTATGTAATCGTAAAAAAATTCGACTTCGAGATTTTGATGTTTCTCCACGTTTTAGACCTCCCTGAGTCCAAAAAACCATTTTTGGCATTATGTCTGTGTGTGTGTGTGTGTGTGTGTGTGTGTGTGTGTGTGTGAACACGATTGCTTAAAAACAAAGCATAGATCGATGAAATTTGGATATTCCTACACTAAAATTGAGATTTCTATCAACTTTTGGAGTAAATATCCTTGGAAATAGTACTTTACTTAAAAGTTTTTTCAAAAATTTTGAAATTTTCAATTTTTTTGTTATATTATGATAAAATACTCTATTTTAAAAAGTTTTTATTCTTTGAATTTTTTGAAAACTGAATAGTTTTTGAAATAATCAAAGAAGAAATAGAAAATTTTCGTTAATTTTGATAAAAAATCAAAAAAAATCATAGGTGTCATTAAAAAGAGTAAATATAAACAAATGAATTTGTGAAACAAATGAATTTGTTTATATTTACTTTTTTTAATGACACCTATATGATTTTGTTTTGATTTTTTATCAAAATTAAGAAAATTTTCTATTTCTTCTTTGATTATTTCAAAAACTATTCAGTTTTCAAAAAATGTCAAAGAATAAAAATTTTAAAATAGAGTATTTTATCATAATATAACAAAAAAATTGAAAATTTCAAAATTTTGAAAAAATTTTTAAGTAAAGTACTATTTCCAAGTGACGTATTTACTCCAAAAGTTGATAGAAATCTACAATTTTAGTGTAAGGAGCATATACCAAATTTCATCGATCTAGCTGCTTTGGTTTTTAAGCAATCGTGTTCACACACACCCAGACTAATTCCAAAAGAATATACGAGAAAGTCTCGGGGAAGTCAATCCCCATATTTTTTTCTCATTCACACTCACACACACACACACACATACATTCCACACAGTCTTTTTCGGCAACTTAGGCCATATAAGACTTTGACGATAACCGTTGTAGAGAATATATCTATTGTAGGGTCAGGATTTCTATTTAAGCATCTGGTATAAATGGCTTAAATAAAATCATCAGACTGCCTGGGTCGAACCCGGACGTTTGGTATAGGAGGTAGGACACCACTACGCCAAACCCGGGGCCTAATAAATTTTACATTTTGAATTCTAATATATCGGAGGAAACTTAATAGGGGTCGACACGAAAAATCTGGTGTGACAAGCACAGAACACAACTTTCGATTATTGAACGTAAGAGAAAGTTTTGTGCTGTGCGACAGTCACACCAGATTTTTTTTCTTTTCATTTAAAGTCTTTTCGGCATCTATGGCCATTGACCCCTCTATTTATTTAAATTGATTGGTGCCAATTCAATTCGAATAAATTTTTTTCGCATGGGACGGGTTGCGAACCCAGGTCTCTTGGTACAAATGGCCAGCACGCTAACCACTACACCAAAGCCCGAAATTTATTCAATTTATTCAGTGACTTGAGAAAGTTTTTCCTAAATTTGTTGTTACTAGAGGTCCAGAAGAAGGGCTCAGATTCTTGTCACTTATTGATTCCATATATTTTTTTTACCCAAGAAACCTCAAAGATTTTATTATTAAAAAAAAATATTATTATAAATAGCACAATAAATACGATTGCTAAAATTTTGTCATTATCGGGGAGGGTGGTCGTCCGCGTTCTGCCGTCGGAAGCCTGGCGGATTGCTTGGCTCCGACGGCCGTCACAGAGCAGGTCTCTTTTACGGCACTGATTTGGTTTGGCACCTCAACACCACCTGGAAAAACGACTTACTCACTCAGTCAGGCTAATGAATGAACCACTCTCTGCCGTGTCAGAGATAAATACAACCATTAAATCTAATTAAGTCCCAAAAGAAGAAGAAACACAAAATAAATAATTTCCTATTCGATTTTTTTTTTGTGATGAAAATTAATTAATTAATTAATTATCATGGAAGTGTGAAATTAATTTGAATTTAATAATTATTATTTAAAGAATAAATATAAATATCAGTATAATAAAAAGAAAATGGCGAATTTTAATATTATGATTATAAGTCTTCATAGTCAAAATTTCACGACAGACCATTTTGCGGTACCCATTTTTTGGACTCAGGGTGAATCAAATCGTGTATTTCCATCAAAATCTCAACATCAAATTTGTTGCAATACTTTTTATTTTGTAAGAGAAAGTAATAAACATTTTAAAGAAGCGGGACTTCTTGCTTCCTTTATTTATTAGTGGAGTTTTTAATTATAGACCATATTTTGTTATTATTTATTTACCTTTATTTGAATAAAAAATTAATTATTTATTAAAACTATAAATACAGCTCAACGTTTCGATTGCTTATTCTGCAGTCATTTTCAAGTACTGTGCACTTGGTTCGACTCAAGTGAACTATTTCGATCTTAATTTATTGGAATATCAGTTGACAACGCGTGTAAATATTTTACCATATGTAGGTAAAGACTTGTTTAATTTTTAAAATTCAATTTTTTGCAATACGCACATCAATCGAGCAAAAACGTTTTCGAACAAAACTTTTTGTCCAAGAGCAAAACGTTTTGCTCGATTCCAACGCAAAAACGTTTTCGGACAAAACCTTTTTTTCTCGATGATGTCGAATCATGTACAATTGAAAAAACAGTTTTAGGCAAAAACGTTTTGTACGTTTTTGCTCCTACGGTGTGTATTCAGCCTTACTTGTTTTGCCACTGTTTAGTAAAATATTTACCATTATTATTATTATTATTATTATTATACTAGCTGTGAGTATTAAATATTCCATACATCTATTTAAAATATTTACATATGACATCTCTCTGATAGTTGATAGTTCAATAAATTTAGACCGAAACGTCTCGATATTTTAGGAGTTTTATTAGTGAAGACGCAACTCACTATTAAATGAATAAATTTGTTTTTGTGTAAACTGTGGTTTATTTGCATAAGATACAACGTTTCGGACATTCATTCTCTGGATTTAGATACAATCATAAAGCCTCTTTCATCTATAATCAGTTCAGAGCTTTGAGAATCTGAACCTGAAGGAGGATACAGAACTTGTTTTGTCTCTTGGTAGATTGCAAATATAGAAATAAATCACAGTTTATCCGAAAACAAGTAGGCCTATTTTCATTTAATAAAAATAACTGTGAAAGGTTTAACTCTCAAGTTACTCCCTATTGGCTGTCGCCTCCTGTCCTAATTGTATAATTTGTGTTGGGTTTGCCTATCTCACATTTATCTAAATTTTAAAGGGTTCTTAATGGGAGAGATCTGAAGAATTAAATTCTTAAAAGCTCTTTTAAGACTAAGGCAGAACGCACACCAATTGAGCAAAACGTTTTGCCAACGCACACTGATTAGACAAAATGTTTTGCAATTGAATAAAAATGTTTTGCCATTCAGCAAAATGTTTTGCCATTGGACAAAATGTTTTGTCATGAGCGTTTTTGTCTAATCGGTGTGCGTTGGCATTTTTTGCTCAATGGCTGAACATTTTGTCCAATGCCCAACGCACACCGATTGAGCAAAACGCTCAAAGACAAAACAAATTCAATGATGTTGAATCATTTTTAATTGTGTTTTGCCTCCTCAGTGTGAGTTGACCCATAGAAAAGCATTGAAAAAAAACAGTTTTAGGCACGATTAGTCAAAAACGTTTTGTCCGAAAACATTTTTGCTTAATTGGTGTGCATTCAGCTTTATGTCTCAAAAAGCTAATTTTAAAATTTTTGAATGCACTAAAATTGATAATTTTTTTTTTTACAAATCAAATAAGATCATATAGGCTAGTTTTGTTGGGGGTTGGTAAGTTGTAGTAAAATTTTATAATAACATGTTCACAAAAATTTACCTATTTTTTTTTTTTGGCCTTGTTAGATTTTCAATTCGTTTATTTATTTATCATTTGTTATACTGTATTTTCATCAAACTTCCTGGATTAGGAACCCAAACACCTTACCTTTTAAGGTGATCAATATTAACCTTGTGACTATCACTAAAAGTGGAGGGGGTGGATCACATAAATATAATATGAATATTTTTATTTTAAAACAATCCATGCATCTAAATTGAATTTGAATATTGAATTCAATAACTTTATTAATCCTACTAATTTTCATAAACACTTGCAATAATTATATCAACTCATTTAAATTATCCCTTTCCCAAATATGAAATCATAATAAATTCACTTTTGATAAATTTTATCATTCTTTCTCTGATGATTTAAAAATATCGCTAGAAATACTACATTAATACTTGAAGATGGTGTATATTAAAATACCGAAACGTTGGAAAAACATTTTTACTTTTCAATTACTTTTATTATAATTCAATTTCCTTAATTGTTTTAAATAAAATAATAATTATTCAAGACTCGCATTCACCTGTCCTATTCGCATAATTTATTTATTCATAATAGCCTTGTATATTATAATAAATAAAAAGATATTTCATCAAATGCAATTTAAAAGAAATAAATAGCGTTATTTACAAAAACATTTTATTAACACTTTGAGCAAATAGGCGTCTTTCTAATATAAAAATATCAATTGTAGATTTTGTTTAGTGATAATTTTTTAATTAATTTTTTTTCCGTTCCCGGGTATCGTTAACAAAAAAAAGAGAGGTTCCCGATGGATTAATTGGCTCCCTTAATAGGCACCTCTAATTAATTATCACACGCTTTGTCCCTGCGGCGGAGATTTAATCGTGTGATTAGACGGCGTTTAAGATGCGAAACCGCCGGCTTTTATTGTATCCCACCTCTACGCTATTCTATTGTAGTATTAGTAATTAAAACCATCTATCAAAAATTGATTAATCCTCTAACCCCTCCGGGAGGACCGCCATTTTAATTGCTGGCCGAGCTGGATATCGATATAGTGCCTATTAGCACTAACGGGAAAGATCGTATCGAAGAAATAAATTAGATAGAGGATTAAATTAAAAAAAATATATCCGATTTCAACACAGAAATATTAATTATTAATTTCTACAGAAATATGTTATATTTTCTATGTGAAGAAAAGGGTAGTCTCTTTCGAAATAAAGTTTTGATTTTAATTAAATAACACCATCATAAGTGAAGAGTTGTTATAAATTATAATCTAAAAAATATAAGTAGACTATTTAGATCGAAGAATGTCGATCGGACTTTCTAAGCTATGCCTCCAATACGTATTTTTTTTCTTTTACGCATTGGAGACTTCGCTATATAAGCCTTAAGTCACCTGTGATTCATTTAGAATGTGTTGTTAAAAATTCTATGTTGAGTTGAAAAATCACAGTTCCTCTTATTCAACCTAAATTATTGTTTGCATATCTACATATTCTTGGAAAAGGCCTACGTGCTGCGGGTTCGATCCCAAGGGAAGTCGCGAGGTCTGAATGGAGATTTTATTTTAATAAATTTCGTATATTTGCAAATAAATATTTTTTTTTTGCCTGGGTCCCAGTATATCTTATTTCAGAAAGGCATCTAGTCCATTTTCAGTTTTTTGATAAAATTTTTTTCAATAGGTCAACACATCGTTTACCGCATAAAAGGCACTTGTCCACCAAAAAGTGAGACTTCAGATTTCATAATTCATCATTTAAAATCCTCATATTACGTTTTTAAACAGTTTTTGGCCTCTTTTAAAATATGGACGTTGCCTTTCTGCCGTAAGCGATTCATTTGTTCTGAATGTCAATTAATAAATTTAATTTAAATATTTTAAATTATTTATTAAATATATACCGTATAAATATTTATATTTATTAATTTAATGGATTAAAATTTCAAATAAATATGGATAATGATTTTTTAAACAAATCATCAGACGAGTAATTTGAAGACGAAAGGAAGGTAATCGAATTCAATTGTAACCTTCTAAAAAATATCTACGAGATTGTGAAAATAAAATAGAATTTGTTGATCAACTTCCCTTTCGTTAAAGATACAGAGACTCTTGTTCGAGTAGTACATTCCTGAGCCATATAATTTTTTGACACTCTTTCCCATGCTTCTGCCTTTTCTTTTAAAGTAATGGCATATATTTGTTTTATTTTCAATAGCGTTTTCTTCACTCACAAATTGGGCAAAAAGCAATTTCTCTTACTCAATGTAATTTTTTATTTCCATTTGATTATTTTATTTTGACCTGTAGACCTATATAATGAAAAATGAGACAATTTTGGTTCGGGTAAGGTTAGTTTTGGGCAGTCAAATTGCTAACTTCATATCATTTATCACTAAAAATCCCTAAAATATTACTTCCAATTGCCTCCTTAGCAAAGGAAGACCTGAGATCCCTCTATGAAATAAGGAGGCCTTGAGTTTTCAAGGCTTCCTTAGGGAAGGCTTCCTTTTCCCTAAGATAAGGCTTGTTTATGAATACGGGCGTTAGGCACTTATATTTTAGAATGTGTTGTTAAAAATTCTATGTTGAGATTAAAAAAATCACAGTTGCCTCTTATTCATACCTAAATTATTATTTGCATATCTACATATTCTTAAAACCACGTGATGCGGGTTCGAATCCCAGAAGTGCGATGAATATTTTTTTTAATAATTTGGATATCAAATAAATAAATGTGCCTGGATCCCATATATCTTATTTAAAAATAATTTATGTATCGTTATAGTCTATACCGAAAATAATTTTCTTTATTAAGGGCCATTCTACACGAGCGTTTTCAACGGGTTTTGAACTCGTTGAAAACGCTTGAAAGCTTTTTGCGTTTTTGACGCGTTTTCAACCTGTTTTAAATGTGTTTTGAATGCGTTCTATGGCCGCATTTTAAACGCGTTTCTAACGCCAGCTAAAAAAAGCGTTTAAAACGCGTTTTTGACTCGTTTCTAACGCGTTTAAAATCCATTCAAAACGCCCGTGTAGAAACTCTCATTTAAATTCCGTAGTTCTGTTTTTGAAGCGTTGAAAACGCGGCAAAAACGCTCGTGTAGAATGAGCCTAACTGTATAAGAGCAAAATTTACCAATTCAAATTTTATATGCACTTTGAGAGCCCTAAACCTAATTTCGGCCAAGATATATAATAATTTAATTTTTTTTTAGCCTTAGACTCCCTCTGAAATGTTTTCTAAGGGGGGGGGGGGAGGGGACAAAAGATTAAAGCTAATAATTTATTTATAAAAACTATTAATGTTACATTATCAATTTAATAATAATTTCTTCAAGTCGACATTGCACAAGAAGATACATCTCTCAATTGATTATTTTTCTAGATTAGATAAAGAGTTAGTTAATTAAATATTACTATTATTTTTGAGGGGGTAGGAGCCCTTAAGGTCCTAACTTAAATATTAAAATACCAAAAATTATAGGAAAATTTAACTGCGTATGAATGTTTGGTTAGTGAGTGTGCCATTTGGTCTGCCTACCTTTCAGGGGCTCATAAGAAAATATAAAAATTCCCTTCACAATTTCAGTTGACCATCATCTCGGCAACATTCCTTTTTGAGAAGAAATAATTCTTTCAAAGGCATGCAAATCAGTCTATTGCGTATTTTATAATAATAGATACTCGCGAATTTTTGTTCTTCATTGCTGTCGAAAAATTTAATTAATTATGTCCAGGATGTTTCCGTCTGTGGGATAATTAGAAGCGTTAGCCTAGCTAAGCGGCGCCCAGGGCTGATTCAATGGACACCACACATACACAAATACACTCGCAAACAAAATACACACGCACACAAAGCCTTGGATGAGTTTAATTAATCAACTGAGAGATGCATCTTCGTGTGCGATGCCGACCTGAAGAAATCATTCCACTCAAAAGGAACATCGGGGAGGCTCTGGCCATCCAAAAGAGTTAGGGACAAAAGGAAAGGAGGGAGGGGGATTTCAAATAGAAATGATCAAATTTTATTTCTTTTTAGTCTACTATGGAATTTATAAAAGGAAAGTAGCCTATGGGAATCTTTAATGTTAACTTTGAATATGCCCTACTCTAAGGGTCAATGATTCGCTTGTCGTCCTGTTCGATAAAAAAAAAAAAAAACTGGTGTATTTATAATAAATTTAAGTGTCATCATTTGAAAAATATAATATGTATGTCAATATCTAAATATATCTTCGAATAATTGAATATCCACTAATGTTTTAATGAATCAATTTAAATTACCCAGTAAAGGGAGGAACACCTATAATACATCACACAGGCTCTGGGAGTAACGTAGCCTAATAATTTGAATACTGTTAAATGTTTTGGAAAATTAATTATAATCAAATTTCTTCAATATGGGAACACAAAATCAACAAGTCTGGCTAGAAGTTAGAGAGCGCCTTTAAGACTTTGAGTAACCAGCTTCCTACCTGACTATGGGCTGGGGGTGGGGGCTAAGCAGCAGTTGAAAAGCTGAATTGAGGACTCAGGTGACTGACCCTTTAAACAGTCATAAACAGGACCCTTTTGGTGCTTGGGTGCCCAAAAGTCGGTACCCTCGCCCCGCGTTGAATATAAGATCCTTCCTTAACATGTTAAACTTGATTAAAACAAGAAATATCATTAGGAAATAAAATAGTATTTATTGGTTATGGAGAACTTGGGGGGCCCCCTAGGCGCTCCACTGAATACGCCATTGAATGTTAACTAAAGGGGCCTGTTTCTCTTAAGAGGTATAACTGAAAATCCTTTTAAGGGCAAATTTCTGTATAAAATGGGCTTGGGCTTTCCCAGTTATTCTAAAGTTTATTTTTCTCATTTCGGACAACTGTGCCCGGAACCCCATCCATGAGAAGCTAATGTCTTCTCTCTGAGCCAAGGGTCACGGGCGAATGTGATTTTTATTTACTGCCAAACTCTTAGCGATTTACTTTTCCTACAAAAGTACATAAGTAAAGTACCAGTAGTCTACTATTACATCGATTTTATTCAAAAGCTTCGCGTTGCATGCCAGGGAAGTACTTAATTTATTTATTAAATTTTAACCTGGAAGCCCCCTTTCCGAGATATTTTGTTCACATACAATCAGACACCATTTTTTTTTTTGCAATCAGGAATTCTATTAATGTGTATTTCCATCAAAATCTTGGCTTTTAATTTTTGATTTTTTTTAATGATTTTATTGAATATTCTATTCATATGTAGGCGAGAGAAGATAAAAAGAAATAGTTAATTATATTGTTAATCGATATTAATTGGTCTTATCTACCAATCAGAATCCCAAATCGTTGGATTCGAACTATTAATAGCCCTCGGGTCTTGATGTAAGGGTTAGCGTGCAGGCCTTCTGAACCAAGGGTCGAGGGTTCGCATCCAGTCTCATGCGACAATTTATTTAAATTTAATTGGCTTAAAATAAATAGAGATGGGGTCTAAATGGCCTCTGTTGCCGAAAAAAAATAAAAATAAAAATTAAAAAAAAAAAAAACAATTAATAGAATTTGTTTAGTGAAAGAATAATTTTGTTTCGTTTATTAAATAAATGACATTTTGATTTTTTGATTGAATAATATATAAAATAAAAATAGTGAATCAATTTATTCATTGTAATATATTTATCTTTCTCTCTCTCTCTCTCACTCACTCTAAAAAAAATGATATACGAGTATTTGATCCCTATTTACATTAATGAAGTGATTCAATGATGTTCCAAAAAAAAAAAAAAAAAAAAAAAAAAAAATTAATAATAAAAACGAATAATGACATTAAATAAAAAGTATTTCAGATAATAGAATTGTTAACAAAAATCAATCGTCAAATGGAATTAAATGAGAATAATAATTTATTGGATGTATCAACGATTTCAAATATGTTGTAGCGATTTGATTAATTCCAAGGAGGCTATGTATAAAATATAACTAGCAGGTCAGCCAGCCTGGAGAGGGTTGGTTCTTTTTTTTCCCAATTTAGCCTTTTTCCACTGATCCTTTTGCTAGTTCCACTCGGTTTCTTTTATCCATCCTCTTCTATGCTAGGCCTAGTTTGAGGAAGGGTTTCCTCAGCACCGGCATGTAGTCTACTTTTTTTGAAGTATCACTTCACCCTTCTTCCACACAAAGTTCTCCAAGATTTTTTTTTCTGACCTGTCAAAATAGTGAATATCAAACGAACAATTCACAGTTTTTTTTTTGATTGAATTGACTACCAATCAACCAAAGCCATTTGGTATCTAAAAGTTCTGATAAATAGGAGTAAAGAAAAGCATTAGTAATTATTTCATTTATTAAAAGCCAACAAGTTTGACGTTTTGGTCTTGGTTAAGACCATCTATATACAAGCCTTTTTTCCTCATTCACACTCAACACTCACTCACACATTCACACAGTCTTTCGGCAACTCAGACCATATAAGACTTTATATGATAACCGTTGTTATTTATAATATCTATTGGGGGTCCAGGCATTTCTATTTAAGCCATTTGGTATCCAAAAGCTATAGAAGGTAGGGACGCTACCAACTACATCAAGCCCGATTGCGCATTTATTAACATATTTCAATATATTGATGAATGAGATAAACGGAAATCAAATCACTGATCCTTGGATTATGAACGATACTCCAAGGAACATTCTTATTTTTCAAATTTTATCAGAGAACAATTGAAAGACTACTAAACGTATTATTTTGGATATGAAACTCAGGATTCTTAAGAAAAATAATGACGTCAGAATTTATTAATATAGGTCTCTATACCTTACCTTCGTGAATTTCCCAAGCCTTTTGATAAAAATTAGGCATTTTTTATTACCAACCACCCTATGGATATAAAATAAAATTTTTCTTTATCCCATTCAACGTTGAGAAAATTTATGTTTATATACGTATTTTATCAGATGAGAAAAAGAATATAGAATTTGTCCGTCATCTGTTATTGATGAAGTCTTGCTTGGTCCGTGAACATCGCCTGCTCATACGTCACTGCATTATGACAAGTGTTATTGTGCGTGTCTCTCTCTCTCACCCTCCACCCCTTTTTTGAGGGGGTGCTCTCTCTTTTATAAATGCTTATTTTGATTCGGTGCTTTTCAAATCCCAACCCAACGAAATTCAAAAGAGACTTTATATCTATAAAAAGTCCTCTTTTTTTTTTCTTTAAGAAGTTTTATTTTTTTTTTTTTCAAAAGATGAACCTTCACAATAAAAATTTGTCTAAAAAATTCTTTTTCAGTTATAAAAAGAATAATTATCACTAAAATATTTTAATTAACATTTTTTTAGTTTATAAACCTTATTTTAAAACCATTTAAAGAAAAATATAAATATAGATATGACCCTTTAAAACGCCAGCTATTAAAATTTTGAGTGACTTTAATGACTCTTTTCAGAATATTTCTTATAATTATTAAACAACCTGTTTTTAGAGATTTTATTATAAAATAATAATAATAAGTGATTTATAATTCAAAAGAATAGTAAGGAGTTTATTTAAATAAATTAAAAAAATTATTCACTAACCATTTATTTATTTTTTTTTATTTTTAAATAAATATTCTAAGGGTAAAAAATACTTTCTCTTTTTATATACTTATAAGGTGTATAGGTAGCTAAAAGAACTTAAAAGGGATTTTTAATTTTATTAAAGACATAAAACAAAAATAAAACATCTGGTGTGACTGAAGCACAACACACAACTTTCTCTTACCCTTTGGTAAGAGAAAGTTGTGCACCGTGCTGGTCACACCAGATTTTTTGTTTCGTGATAAATTTAGTTCCCCATAGTACCTTAGTTCCAAACTTGCATTTTAAAACTAAAGCTATTTTTCAAAATTTTAATCTCATTTTTGGATATTTTATATACAATAGGGAATTCTAAATAAATACAAAATTTCATAAGAATTGGAAAGAATTTTTTAAAATGTGTAAAAAGTTCCAAAGAGGGGACCCTTTTGAATCGAAATTAACATACAAATCCCCATAGGGATTTAACATTGGCTCTATGGTAGGAAGAGACGGAAAATAAATTTTAAAAATCTGAAATACTACATCAGTAAAGTGTACTTCAAAACACTTTTAGGGCAAATGGAACAAGCTCCCTGCGTCTATCTTCCCCAAAACCTACAATCTTCAGACTTTCAAGTCTAATTTCAACAGGCCGTATGCTTCTCCATTATTTATTTATTTTTTTAAACTATATTCTTCCTGGCTGCATGTGACCACTGGCCATTATAGGTCTTCGGACCTTAAACACCCATTAATAAAAAAAAAAAAAAAAAAAAAAAAAATACATTTTAAAGAGCATAAATAATTGATTTTTGAATTAAAAAAAAATTTGGTGGAGGGAATTTTGAGAAAATCGAAAAAACTAAAGAAATATATCAATAAAGTACTAGTACTTTTTGGCCGATTTTGTTCATAAGCTTATTTTGAGTGTCCGGGAGGATATTTAACTTAAATATAAAATTTCACACCCTTAGCTCAATTCCAGACACACACAGACATACAGACACACAGCCAGACCAATTTGCTAAACCCACTTTTTTTGGACTCAGGGGACCTCAAAACATGTATTACATAATTGCAGTATTTTCTCTATATATTTCATATATAGGGTAAGAGAAAGTAAAAATTAATTATTAATAACCAAACCTTGAAATTATTATTTTATTTTATTTTTTAAAAACATTCACACTTTTATCTCATTCGCACTCACATTCACACAGTCTTTTCGGCAACTTAGGCTATTTAAGACTTTGACGATATCTGTTATGAATATATAATATTTGCGGTCCAGGCATTCTTGAAATTATGGTGGCGATAGTTCAGCCAAAGAAATTAAATAAAAACAAACTTTTATTTAATTTTTTTGCTGTTTATGTTTCCAGCTATATTTCAAATAATAGGCTAATTCACTTTTATCAATAAAAAAAAAAAAATTGTATTTGACACTTTGATTGATCTGAAGTAAGAAGCGCTGCTCTCAATAGCGTCATTTCAACTTCTTCTTGGGGTGGCAAATTCTTTTCTTTTTTTGTTGACAAAACTTTTTTTTTCTTAAAATTTACTTTCAAATAGGTACTCAAATTTTGCCAAAAGATATTTAATTTAATCAATTGTTTAATTTTATACAGTTTATATACTCTTATATATATTTTGAAATATTTTATTTAGAATAATATAAATTCCTTAGAGGGGGGAGGCAAATGCCTCCCCAAATAACGCCTCTGGCTGCTCTTGTCGAAAAAAAATTTTCTTTTATTCACTCCTTTGGCTCAATCCTTATACCTATAATTTCAAAATCTTCCCAAATATCTACATTATTAATTCTTGATTGAAGAGGGTCCATTACGTAGTATTGTTTATATTCAGTACTTTCGGCCAGAGAACAGTTATTTTGTATTTAAAGAAGAAATACATAAAGTACTTCTAAAGATCCTGAACATAAACTACAATTTTAAATCGTGTAGTCTTTACGGAAGAAAAAATTTTCTTTTTTCATATTAAATATATCAAATATTAATTAGATTTGTTATTTACAGGAAAAATGGAAGAGAACGGATTGTAGCAGCTTTCATTTTTCAACAAAATCTTCTCTTCACGTGATGACAGCGGTGAGTTAAGCGACAAATTTTCCCAATTTTTTTTTTTTTCTTGAAATCATTGTGGTATGAAAATTTATTATTATTTTATTTTAAATGCTTTCAAAAAAATAATTTAATTTTGTATCACCTAGTGTTTTTATTAATCGTGATGATTAGTGATATAGATATTATTTGTCTTTTTAAATATTCATATATTTTTGTCTATTCAAATTATTTGACTAAATTCTACTTTCGAATTTTGATTGGAATCGGCAGAAACACTATGCTAAAAGGTTAAAATTTGTCTTAAGACCGTCCCAATAAATTCTTCTTTTTTTATTGGGGCTTCTCTTTATTTTCTTATTTTTTCTAGGGTTTGCTCGTTTTTATTCTCAATCTCTATTATCATTATTATTTCTATTAGTTAAAGGCTACTATTTCTCAAAATTCCAATTTTTAATATAGTACATTAGTATAAGTATAAAATTATTGAATCGGTATTAAATTCTACTCTTATTTTCACTAATGATTAGCGATCGTTTTTTTTTTTTGCATATAGGCCTAATTCGTTTTTTCCTCAATTGTTATTCTACTCATATTCCGTATGAGGCGTTATAGGCTCCCAAATGCATATTCGAGGTTATAAGTGCATATTTTTGCTGTTTATGTTTTATTTTGTTGTATAAATAGGGAATAAAAAATAACACAGTTACCAAAAATTTATTGTCGCTCTGCTAAAATAATCCACCCCTTATTTTATTCAAAATTTTAAAAATCTTGAAAATATGGTTGAAATTAAAAAAAATAAATAAATTCTCGTTGCTTAAATAGCTTCTTGTTTCAAAAGTTTTTTATTTTCTTGGGTCTTTATTCTGTATTTGAGGTCATTTATCTATTTTTCTCAATTATTTGGTAGGGGTTTCAAAGTTAAATTTGACGTAAGAGAGAGGTTAGATTTGATTTTAGAGAACTATTCAATTGAAATATATGAAATTGTTGACTATTTCTTATTTTATGAGTTACTTGAACGTTGAAAGTTATCAAACCCCAGATAATTATGCGATTTATTCTGCCTTTTTGAAATGTCTAGTTTCCGGATTTTTAATGCATATCGATCTGAACTATACTAAAGATACTAGGCAACTATCAAAGACAAAAGTAAATCTATTTAAGATTCAATTTAAGAGGCTTGACAATTTAAATAGATCCTTTCAGAGGAACTTCGTAAAATTTTCTCATTTTTCAATCAATTTTACTCTACAATAAAAAATACGAACCGCGTCATTTAATAAGAAATAAATTTGAAAATATATTTACTAATGAGTTCTTTCACTAATTTTTACTTTCTTTTACCTCTAAATATGCTATTATATTTAGAGAGAAAGTATTGGATTCATGTCAAAAATTCGATGTCGAGATTTTGACGGATATTCACGTTTTGAGGTCCCCTGAATAAAAAAAAGTGGTTTTCGCGACATGGTTTGTCGGTGTGTGGTCAATTTAAAGCATGAAGGAATTGAGCTAGGAGGTTGAAATTTTATATTTAAGTTAGACACCCACCTAGGGCGCATAAGCTTTTGATCAAAATCGGCCTAGTAATCGGACTAGTACTTTACTGATGTACTTTTTTTTCGATTTTCTCAAAATTCGCTCCAACGATTTTAATTAAAGTTCAAAAATCAATTATATTTTAGATGCTCTTTAAAATGTATATTCTCATTTTGCTCTCAAAATTTCACACTTTACTCTCATAGAAAAGATAGGAGAAATGGTTATCATGGTAACAAATTATAAATATTTTCCAAAGTTTACAATTTTACATCTTGAATTCTAAAATATCGGCGAAAACTAAATATATGTCGACACGAACAGAACACAACTTTCGATTACCGAAGTTAAGAGAAAGTTGTGTGCTGTGCGGCCAGTCACACCAGATTTTTCATTAAAACTATGCGTATCAAAATAAACAAAGCTATATTCTTAGTTAGATTAGAATTTTAAAAAAAGTCCAGAGAATAATTAACATCAGTAGGCCTATATCTTCACTCACTCCTCTATTATTTTATTTGTAAATATTTCCGGCATCCTGCCTGGCCATCTTCAAAAAAGATGGAGGGCCTATGTCATTCAATGCATGAAAAATTATTTACATGCAAAACTCTCGCTCATATAGATACTTTAAAATAATTTCGGAAAATATATATTGTTTATACTAAAGATGTCGAAGAATATAATTAGAGTCTTATATCTAATTTTTTGAATTATAGGCAAATCTTCTATTATTTGAAACAAAATGTTTGCTTATTTTTACTTTTTTAAAAGTAAAATTAACAAGATTTCATGCGCGGAGACTTAAAATTCTTCATCTAAGGATAAGTGATAAAATTTATATTAAATATAGTGTAAAAAAAGGCCTTCTTATCAGCTCGGTCATATAGGCGTTAATTGGTTGGTAAATATGAACTAATTTTGCTACTTCCTAAATTAAAATTTTAATTAAGTGAAGAGCAGCGGAAAATACACCCTCTTATTGCTTATTGAACTTTTAAACGTTCCATAATAATTCTACAATAGGCACATTTTGTATTAATTTTTGATGGTGTAGCAAATAATTCTAACAACAATATTTAAAAAATATAATCCACTAAGTTCCCTGGGCGACTGAAAAAAGAGGGACCATACCAAATAGACTATCACTAACAAGCAGGAATATAAAATAATTTCACAATTTCTACGGAAGTATATATAATAGTACATGAAAAAAAGAGAAAATTGGAATCAAAATAAAAAGCATTAGGCCATTATGCTTTTACTTTCTCTTACCTTATATATGAAATATATAGAGAGAAAGTATTTTTAAATTCTGACCGTTCCGGGACAAAAAATATAATATAAAAGGTTGGCTAATTCTGCCCCTTTTTTTATGAGGTTTAAATTATTATATAATTAAAATTGTATTTGTAATAGTATTATGCAATAATTATTTTTAACAATTGTTGTGGTGTGCCAAATGAACAATTGTACGAAAAGGTAAATCGCTAAGATTTTGACAGTAAAAAAATTCAATTTCGGTGAGTTTTATAATCCGTATATTTCAGATTCATTCAGCACTTGAAAAACATATTAACAATGTGAGTAACAGAGAGGCTATTATGTTGTTACAATAATATTGAAGTTTTTAAGAAAAATCTTTTGTTGTTACATAATTGTCTCTCCGTAGTATATTTAGAACATTTAAGTTTTTATTTAGAAACAGTAAAAAACTTAACTGTTATTGTAACAGCATAATTGGACCCTGTTACGCATTAGTGTGTCAAGCACCAGGTACCGAGATTTGAGAAAATTAACATTAACCTTTTTTTTGATTTTTATTGTTTTGATTAGATTATATATCATTTTTTTTTTTTTTTTTTTTTTGTCAATTGTGCAAGCAACATTAAATATAAATTTTTTTAGGACATATTTCATAAAAAATACTATAGCATTTGAAACAATATTCCGTGCTTAACTCAATTTTTAATATTTTGGCGCTCGACACACTAATGCTTAACAGGTTCCAATTGTCTCTCTGTAACTCACATTGTCAATATGTTTTTCACATGCTGATGAATGATTACTGTTAATGCATCTACTGATTATAACTGACCGAAATTAATTATTTTTATTTACTTCCAAAATCTTAGCGATTTACCTTTTCCTACAATAATTATTTTTAGTTGTAATCTCATTACAGTCACAGCCTGGACAAGCCTGCACTATATACGTATATGATTTTATTAGATTTTCTCACAAAAATCAATTTTGAAATAATAAATAGAAATAAATTTTAAAAGTGTTAATTAGGCCTATTCAAAATTGACAACTAAATCGTCAGATGAATGTCAGGGAGAGTAATTAAAATTGTCATTCAAAATATTTAGAAGTAAAAGAATTTGATTTTCGGTTTAACTGTGGTTTATTTGGTAAAAATTACAACGTTCTGAATGAGTGGCCGAAACGTTGTAATTTTTACAAATAAACCACAGTTAAACCGAAAATCAAATTCTTTTACTAATGATAACAACTATGAAAGCCTAAAAGCCTAAACTCCAACAAAAAAAAAAATAAATATTTAGAAATTGACAAGTTTATTTGATATTAACTACGCGGTCTAGTTTTGAAATATGTCTATAATGCATTAAATAGGACTTTTCGATGTTTAGCCTACCTTCATGTTTCTCACACCGAAGCTGGTCTGCTTGTTGTTTTATTTGTTGTGTACAATCTTGATGTTTGACACTGGCCAAATACAAATTGACTAAACAAGAGAGATAGATAGATAGAGAATCACTGGGGCCCTCGAAGGCCCATCAACGGAGTCCCGAGTTGCGATGCTGCACCCAGCGTAGGCAGCGTCCGATTGACGGAGAGACACACACCAGTGGAGGGGAGGCAACGTGTTGATCTCCAACGACCCGCCCCTCGCCCCCCTTCCCCACCACTCCGCGAAAAAAGGGGCGGAGCCACACCGGGCGGGGCTCATTGGTGCACGCAACCGGCAATTATGGCGTTGCTACCAGTATGGGCATGCAAAATTTCAATAAACAAGTTTGCAATATCAATGTTCAATTGATTATCTTAGATAATGCATTATTACAACATCACTTTATGTGTTTTTAAAATTATAAGAGACAATCCGATTATGTTCTCTATTTTGTATGCATGCCAAAAATCAGAATATAAAATCAAAAATCTGGTATGACTAGTCGCACAGCACCTCGCTTTCTCTTACCCTTCGACAAGAGAAAGTTGTGTACTGTGCTTGTCACACCAGATTTTTTTTTAACACTTAACTTTTTTCCCATTCACACTCACAATCACACACACATTCACACAGTCTTTTCGGCAGCTTAGGCGATATAAGACTTTGACGATAACCGTTATCATTTATAATATCTATTGGGGGTCCAGGCATTTCTATTTGGTATCCAAATGGCTTAAATAAAATCATCGGACTACCTGGAGTCCGAATCCGCGACGTTCGGTATAGAGGCTAGCAACTACACCAAGCCCGAAGGCAGATATATTTAGACAGTACGGTACATTTTAATTCATGATGTAAAATTTATAAACAGAAATATATTTATATTCTGTTACCATGGCAACAATTTCTCCTATCTTTCCTATGGAGTACAAGAGTAAAGTGGTCTTTGTAAGATTTCAATAGCAAAATTAGAATATAAAAATCTACCATCTAAAAAATAATTGATTTTTGAAGTTTAATCAAAATCGTTGGAGCGGATTTTAAGAAAATCGAAAAACAAACTGATAAAGTACATCAGTAAAGAACTAGTATTTTTTGGCCGATTTTGATCAAAAGCTTATTTTCACGCCTCAATGGTGGGACTAACTTAAATATAAAATTTCAAACTCGTAGTTCAATTCCTTCAAGACAGACCTTGTTGCGAAAACAACTTTTTTAGACTCAACCTCAAAACGTTATACATAATGTAAAACTGGGAAAAAGTACATGAAATACCTGACCGAATTTATTTAAGGTGCGCGTCTCGAAAAGCCGTTAGAAGACGATTCACTACAGAGTTACTCTAGACGGCAAGAGATGGCGTTAGTTTTTCCCATAGGGATACAAGGGATTTATTCCATTTCATTTTAAAGATTCCAGCTAATTAATTAAGGGGAAAAAATTAATTATTTTTGAACACAATGATTACCAATTTAATTATCTATAAGTTAGAGAGCGAATTTTTTAACAATATCTTTTATTTAATGCGATAAATCTTAAAAAAAAATTTTATTTTTTCGAAAATCAAAAAAAGGGCTTCTATAAGTTGAAGATATTTTGAATAGCTTTAATTTAAAAAAAAATTGAGGTCGATAGCTTCAAAATTGTGGCCGCTGGTAACTCCCAAAATTAGCATCCCGAGACGCGCACCTTAAGGTCTTTTTCGACATCTATCAAATTGATTGATAGCCAATTCAATTGAAATATATTTTTCGCTTGTAACGGGAATACGCGATTCCTTTACACTCTACATTACCCAACCTTTTTATGATAATTTTCAATATTACATACTCAGTTAAATCCATGTGGAAATAGGAGTTTTGTGGTGACCACACCAGTAAATTAATTTAATTAAAATAATTCCCACATAAATTTTTGATTATTATTTGTTTATATCAAAAATTTTTTAATATAATTTTCTCAATTTAGTCACGCGATATCCATTTAAATATTTAATTTTGAATTTCTGAAATCTAAAAAAATGGGACATTTTAATGCCGATAGATTTGATTCACAAAGAGAAGTCCCGCCTATCAACTCGGCTTTCAATCTTTAAGGGAGGAAATAATAATCTACAGGGGTGAATATTTAATGTTTTTTTTTTTTAAAGACCGCATCAAAAAAATGTCCGTTTTTTTTATTTATATTTATTATTAAAGGTACTAGGCATATTTATTAGAGAGGAAACGATTAACGTCGCTAAAATAGTAATTAAATTAATTTCGAATGCTAATGTTTAGTGAGTGACTAATAAAAAGAATCAGCTCATCAAAGGAAAAAAAATTATCATAATCCTAATCTAGAGAGATCATTTTTCACTGTTAGAAAACCAAATAAGGCAGATATTAATATGAAGATATTTTATAAAAAAATCTGGTGTGCTGGCGCACAGCACACCAGATTTTTTTTTTTTAGAAATTTGTTGAAAATTAATTAGCTTTAATTAATTATTTGAATCTTTAATATTTATTTTAAATAATTTTACTTTCTATATATATATATTTACACGTTTTGAGGTCTTCAGAAGATTTCAATCACAAAATGAGAATATACATTTTATAGAGAATCTAAAAAATAATTGATTTTTGAATTTTAAAAAAAATCGTTGGAGCAAATTTTGAGAAAATCGAAAAAAACTGAAAAAGTGCATCAGTAAAGTACTAGTACTCTTTGGCCAATTTTGTTCAAAAGCTTCGTGTCACGTCCCATGGGGGTGCCTAACTTAAATATAAAATTTCAACCTCCTAGCTCTTTTCGTTCTTGAGATATTTTGTTCACAGACACACAGACACACAGACACACAGACAGACAGACACACAGACAGACCATGTCGCGAAAACCACTTTTTTGGATTCAGGGGACCTCAAAACGTGTATATCCATCAAAATCTCGACATCGAATTTTTGACATGAATCCAATACTTTCTCTCTCTATATATATTAACATATATATAGAGGTAAGAGAAAGTAAAAAATATACTGTAGATTCGCAATTCTAATTTCATGGGAAATTCAATTGTACTTGCTACAAGAAAATTTGAATCATTTTAAATTATTTTAAAAATTATATTTTATCAATTTAAAAATTGAATAAATAAATCTCACAATTATTTTTTCAGAATTCGTCATATATATTAAATTTCAATTTCATAGCATTAGTCCAGGAACTGAAGCAAAAAATGTAACATTTTCAGGCATCACTCTATGCGAATTGTAAAAGTAAAGATGCTAATAAAAATATTTAAAAAAAAAAAAATTAAATTTTAGCATTAGAGAGGGCTCGCTGGTGTAGTGAGCTAGGGTGTCAGCTTCTGCAAAGAAGATCCCTGTTTAAATCCTTGGCGTGCGGGATTTTCCATTAAATAAAAATACTTATTTAATATAAACAAATCCTCAAGCAAGCCCTGGATTGGAATATAGGATCCTACCACAATAGCCCTCAGGCAACTCTACGAGGAGAGGGAGTTGCTGTGACATCCCGACCTGTGGAAGGGACGTAAAGAAGGTTCCCTCTCAGTGATGCATTCTTCGGAAGGAGTAGGCTACACGCCGGTGCTGAGGGAGTCCCTCCTCAAACTAAGACATCCTCCATAGCATAGAAGAGGTTGGATATAAGGAGCCGGTTGGAACCAGAAATAAGGATTAGTTCAAGAGCTAGAGACGATAGCAGGAGGAGGAGTTAGAGATAGGAAATGATGTAACTTCACGGGGTGCCGGTAGATGGCTACGGCCAGAGGCCGGTTGGGTTTGAGGTGTGTGTCTTCGTACACGAAAGCACCTCGGGCAAATAAACGGGGATCCCGATAGGAATTTCAAATAAAAAAAAAATAGCATTAGAAAAAATTTGATATCACTAACGAGGGTTGTGTTTCCTTAAACAATTGCACCTAATAAGGTAATATATAATGAGAAAATATTACGGCTATGTCATAAATTCGATGTCGAGGTTTTGATCATGTTTTGATGACCTGTGTGTCCACGCTGTGTGACGCTTTTAAGCAAATGAGAAATGAGATAGAAACGAGGTTGAAATTTTATATTGCCAAAAAGTACTTTATTGAAGAATTTTTTTTTTAAGATTTACTCAAAATTTTGCCCTACCGATAAAGATTTTTTTAGATGTCCTTTAAAAAGTATCAGTAAAATTTTTCGTGAGAATCGTTTGAAATACACTTTACTGATGTAGTATTTCAGATTTTTCGAATTAATTTTTCGGCTCTTTCTTCCATAGTGCCAATGTTAAATCTCTATTGGGATTTGTATGTAAATTTTATTTCTTGTATTCTGGATGAAAATAAATATATCTGGTGTGACACAACACACAACTCTCTCTTACCTTCGGAACACGAAAGTTGTGTTCTGTGCTTTTGACACCAGATTTTTTTCTGTCGAGATATATTTAGTTTCCACCGATATATTAAAATTCAAGATATAAAATTCATAAATATGGGAAAATATTTATATTTTGTTACCATAGCAACTATTACTCCTATCTTTCCTATGAAGCACTAGAGTAAAGTGTTTCAAAAAATTTTCAGTGAAAAATGAGAACATACATTTTAAAGAGTATCTAAAAAATAATTGATTTTTGAATTTTAATCAAAATCGTTAGAACGAAAATCGAAAAAAAAAAAAAAACTGAAAAAGTGCATCAGTAAAGTACTAGTAGGCCTACTCTTCGGTCGATTTTGTTCAAAAGAGGAGGTAACTTAAGGCGGAATAGGAGCGAAGTGGTCACGCATGTTTTTTCCGATAAGAGGGCGTTGTGTGTCATAAAAAGTATGCCCAAAAAATCAAGTAATTCAAAAATATGCCAAGAGATGTCAGAATGGTAGCTAATAATATTTAATGCATTTGGTTGATTTTCATTGATCTTTTAACAATAAATACTTTATAAATGCTATTATATATTATGTATCTTTTATAAAAGCATAAAAATATATAAATATAGGCCAGATATACACTATTAGGGATCACCTGTTAGCCTGCCATCTATTGCAAGAATACTGAACTAATTTGACAGTTGGTTTTTAAATAAATCATCTAAGCTTATTTTAAAAATTTCTTAATTAATATGTGATTAATAATAACAATAAATTTCAAGCTCAAATTCAACAATAAATTCATTTTTAAATTTAAAAAAAATTAAAGATTATTGGGACAGATTGTTTTTTTGTATTTGCTTGATAACAAAAATGTTAATTTCCTTAATTTATTTATAAGTCATTAAAAAAATTATAGGTCGATGTCTCAATAATCTCTTATGAATTTAATTTATTAAAAAAAAAAACCGCATTGAAAAATTCCTTATAATAGTCTAATTTTTTTTTTTTAAGTACGTTTTAGACGTCGCTCCTGAACCCCCTAAAATTTTTTGACATTAAACCAATGCTTTATCTCTATATATATTAACATATATAGAGGTTAGAGAAAGTAAAGTTTTTGCTACCTTCATTCTAAAATGTATTTATTTGGAAATATTTTTAGTTATGACTGAAGATGATTGTGGAATGCGATCGAAATATAATAACCCAATAGAAAGGATTTTACGTTATATCTTTCTCAAAAAATAATATACATTTCTAAACTTAGCGGAATACCCCCTACCTCCCACATATCTTCTGCGGTTAGGCCATCTCACATATGTTTTATTTTTTCAATAGATGAGTCGTCATTTTGGGGTTGACCGAGACACACACACACACACTCCCATACTCCTACTTTATAATATATCTATTGAAAGGGCGAGAGGGTCCACATTCCCAAAACATAAATCATCCCACCAAGTGGCTGCAGGTTGCCGACCATATATGGTCGTCTGTCGCGCGCGGCGCGTTTATTTCACCATAAATCTCATTAAACCATGATTACCATACGTTCCCAGCTTTCATCTGATACCGCTTGTGTTGTTTTTCAAACTTTTCATCGAACATTTTCTTTCTCTCTTTCATTATCGCAATTTGTTATACTAATTCCGAATCTAAATCATTAGATATTTAATATTATACTCTAGAAATAAAAAAAAAAAATTAAGAATTATAACTTATATATTTAAATATTACTAATAAATTATTTTAATCACGATTTATTAGACTATATCACTTAAAATATTGCTAGTATATTATTTTTTTTAAACTCTGGTAAAAAATAATTTTAATATTTTACGTTGAAGATAATTATTTTATGAAGTCAATCGATTTTGTTATTTAATCCGACATGCTTTACAGAATTCGCGAGCTAGAGAGAGGCACCTCGAAATAAATAGAAATGTAGTTTGTGAACTGCTACCAGCAATATCTTCAATTTCTTTTTACTCAAACTTTGACCTTTTTCTTATATTGGTTCTTTTCTTAAATATCTTCGG